>JAMWET010003816.1:10000-240000 GCA_024036415.1 Prochilodus magdalenae | reverse complement strand
CCCGTATCACTGTCAAGAACTCAGTGTTTAGGTCTTAAATGCAACATCAGCATTATACTATGCATATGTACATATGTTTATATGATAACAATAGAAGGTCATTTACCCATTAGGTGAGGCAAATCATTCCCTGAGTAGAGAGTTTAGGGCCATTTTTTGCCATTTGTGCTTTTACACACAGAGGAATTTGTCTTCTGCATTTAACCCATCCGTGAAGTGAAACACCCACATACACACCAGTGAACGGACACACTAGGGGGCAGTGAGCACACTTGCCCAAATGTATCACAAACGTATCTCTGAACACGCTTGTAGTCATATTCATCTTTAAATAAACCACAGCATATTTAGTGCACAGTTATTATTCATTTGCACTGCAGCAAACTTCCAGACTTGCAGGTTGGACTGTAGCCACCCAGCACACGGTCTGTTCACCCTACTGCCATCAGGCAGGAGGTACCGCAGCATCCAGGCCAGAACAAACAGGCTAATGAACAGTTTCTACCCACAAGCCATCAGGTTTCTGAACAAGCTGTGAGCCTTTCACCAACACCACCAACCCCATTGCACTCGGACACGTTATTATTATTAATATTCCTAATATATCACCGCTATGGAAAATATCACTTTAAACAACAGACATGTTTATATATAAATATACATATTTATATTATATCAGACTCTCTCAGACTATCCTTTTGTGTATTCTGTATCAACCTGAGCCTCACCACAAGCATTTTACTGCATAAATGTCCTGACATGTTGTGCAAATGACAAAAAAACCAGAAACCTGAAACAATTTGTGTTTAGTTTAACAAGTTGGAATAAATAAATCAAAAAGTATGAAGTGTGGCAAAACATTTTTATTAACTCATTTTACCAATATGTTCATTTCCATTAAACAGCTACTGTAGATCAAAGTGTACAAAATCCTCTCTTTATTCACTTGAATGTCTAGTAGTGGCTAGTTTCAAACCACCTTACATGTGGTTCAGTTGCTGTAATTACACTATTTGGTAGCTGCTAGAACTAGCATATCTAACATCGCCTATAATGCACATGCCACAGAAATCACTTATTCTGTCTACTGATATCACTCGCTCTGCTGTAGCTGATGACAGAATCTTTGCGTGCCATATAAATGCATATAATCTATTCAGTTGGTGTGTTCAGTGCATTCTGCCTGTACTGTTGACCACTGGCAACCATGACTATTAGACGTTAGTACGACTGCCAGTCCCTAGTATCTCTATCAGTCTGGACAGCATCAAAGTGTCTTTTGTGTCATTTGCAATGCAACAACCAACAGCATTTGCTATGTAGTTACTGATGCCTCCATCATTACCACAGCAACCTATGTCCCTAGTGACAATCAAAACCTGATTAGTTAATTCCACTGGCATGTTATGCTGATAGCTGATGAATTAAGCCTTTTCTTTTTGTCTTCTGAATCCTAACCAATAGGAAACATAAATTAGTTGTGTTTACCTAGAGACATGATTGGGCAATCTTCCCTGGATGCTTCAAGAATTTAATTCTTCCAAATTGGTCCAAAAAGTCCATACTGAATAAAATGAAAACGTTTTTAAATTCACAGAAACATAATTATTATCCAAGTATGTGTTTGTAATTCTGCAGAGTGGAGTAACTGGTGCACTTAAGGAAACCTTTACACTATAACATGAAGCTTAATAGTATCCGATTGCCATTGCCATTGCCATTGTATCCGATTTGGTGTCTCTAGGTTGAGTGGAAGTAGGTTAGATAGGCACGTGGTTTTCGATACTATTCATTCTCTACGAAAAAAAATTCCGGAAAAATTCCTTCCTACTCGGAATCCATGCATCCAATCAAAAAGCTGTATACAAGCTCACATCAGCGTATTATACCGGACAATCTGGAGTTGGAACGGAGTCGATATCTCGAAAGCTGCAGGACGAGTTAGTCGGCGCTGAAACGGGAGAAAAAGAAAAATCGAGTAACAGGATATTACTTTGCTTTGCAAAAGTATATTGCTTTGCAATGCGAAACCATAATTATTGCAACCTAGCCAAACAGAACAACTCTTCATCAGTTTGGTTTTGATGGACTGATCCAGGTAGGTCTTGTTATTGGAGCAGAACCAGCAGGACTTTAACATGTTCCATTACATTACAGTGCATGTTCTTTGACTGTGTAAACTCACAGATCACAGCATTTAAATCCTCTGCACCTTATTCCACTACCTCATGTACAGAAATGAGTGCTGTGCTGCGCTGTCCTGTCTGTTTACTGTGTCTAATGTCTGTTTAATTTATCATATTTATTGTATTGTTTCTAGTTTTCATTTTTTGTGTACAGACTTATGTCTGCATGTTCGCACTTTGAACTCTTATGTTCCATGTTGCACCTTGTTCCTGGAGGAACATCATTTTACTCCACTGTGTAATTGTACAAGGATGGAATGACAAACGTCTCTTGACTTGACATTGGGAAGAATTTTGAAAATCTATAATATAAATCTAATATAGCATTCGATTAACTTTAAAGATGCCTTTGCTGGTTATTTTTGGTTTTCATTAAACCTGCTGGGACAATGACAAACAGGAGACAAATACTTAGCTGTCTACATGAGTGGCCACATCCTGCTATGGGAAGTGTTATAAGAGGAAAACGGATCCTGCGTTCTGTGAAATGTTACAGGTAGTACACTGCTTGTCAGTGGGTTTACAAAATAACACAGAAAGCCCGCTGCCTTTCTAAGGGGCCCGTTTTCAAACGTATATTTCCATTCCATGTGGCGAGGAGCCCTCTCATGAGGTTTCACTTTGAGTTAGATGGTTTATTTTATATTGCCTTGGATTAGTTTACTTGTATTACTCATTTCTTCCCTGTCATAAGCCTCTCAGATGCACATATCTGTGTCTCCGACAGATGTGCCCCAAAGACACTATTGTGTTTTACAAAGCTCCACTGCAGAAGTATGTGCCTATGCGTGAACACTTCCCTCCTTCTCTTCAATCGGACATTAGTCATTGCTTGCTCTAAGCCTTTGCGCAAATGTTATTGTGTGACATATCAAGAGACACTGCTTTTTCCGCAAATACATCAATGCCAAAGGGAGGTGCCATTCCGTGAGATCCTTGGGCGTCCCAAAAATTCAAGACAACTGTGAGTACTCAGAAGTGAAGTACACCAGAGATGGCATGTCATGTTTAATGTTTGGGCTGGATTCGTGAGATCCCTGTGAAAGATGGTTTCAGATGCAATGTGGTTCTAATTCCTGCAGCCTGGGCCTGCTGGTGTGAGAGTAGTCTTTATCACATGCAGTATCCAGCGTCTGGCATACCAGACATGCCCTCCCGAATCTGGAATGGGAATTTCTCTATGCTTTCAGGCCATTTTGATACCTTTAATCAACTGTATTACCATCTGTTTAAAGCATCCTTTGCGCTTGTGATTGATATGCATCTGGGGAGAGAGAAAGGAATGAATGATACCAAGATAAGTGGCTGAAAAACAGTACAGGCAACCTCTTTGTTTCAGTGGTGGCAAAATTCCTTTTGTCCTGCTGAACTCAAGTGAGAACAGTTTCACCTCAATGGAAGAGCATAAATGGCATATTTGTCTTGTTCATGTTTTAGGTGTTTAACTTGTCTCATAAGCTAATCTTTTGAAAGGTGAACACTGGAAAGGAGATATAAGGCTGTTTTCGTGCCTAGTTTGTTTCTGCTAAACCCCACAGCAGAGTTTGTGTTTCTGTGAGATTGTGTTTTTTTAACCCTACAGTTGGTTGTAGTGCAGTAAATTATGTGTGCTGTTCTTTTTCTACTCTGAGTATTTTCTCATTTAAGGAGGACTCAAAGGCATTTCCACCAGCAGTGATGCTTGAAACCCATGATTTTTGCAAAACCACATTTAAGTTGTTTGGTGCAAACGCAGGTAAGAATGGAGTCCAAATGTACACAGGTTTGTAAACACCCTTCATATTAATGAGCTCAGGTGTTTCAGCCACAGCTCTTAACTAACTTGTGTATACAGTCTAGCACATGCCCAAGCAGTGTCCACGGAAGAGCAATAGCCGTAGATGTAAATGGCACTTTAGGCATGGCCCTATCATATGATGCCATCATTCCCACAAGTCAGTTTGTAAAATTTTTGTCCGGTTCAATCCGTCCTAGTCAACTGTAAGTGCTGTGATTGTGACATGACAGTGTCTAGAACAACGGCTGAGACATAAAGTGTTAGATCGCACAAACACTCAAAGGGAAGACGCCAAGAGCTGAAAGTACTGTGTAGTGCATATAAACTGCCTATCCTCTGTAGCATTAGAACTCTGCATCGGGCTCTTCATGAAATTGGTTTCCTGACTGGGTGGCTACAGACAAGCCTAAGATCACTATATACAATGCCAGGCTGCAGAGGTGTAAAGGTGTAAACCACAGTTTGGGCTTGGCCACTTTCTTCCAAAAAAAATAACGTTAATTTTACTGCATGAAAAGCTTTTTTAGACAATTATATGTTTTCAGCTGTTTGGAGTTCAGTGTCCACATACATTTCACATTTTGTCTTGCTCTAAAAAAACTTGATCTGAACTCTGAACTAAGTGATGCATTAAACAAAGAAGGCAGCATAGTTTATCGTTTATACCATGATAGGAAACACAGTAACATACAGACAGCTGATACTGCTGCTGTTCTTTCCAATATTAGTCAGTGTTAAACTGAGCATTGGGACAGACAAAACATGTGAACTTAGTGACTTTGAATATGGCATAACAGTTGCATAACATGGCTAGTTAACACATCTACTGTTGTAGATTTTCCATGCACGGATTTTACTAGAATTACAGAGAACAGTGCACAAAGCCAACAAAACTACCTGTGAAACTACCAGCAAATAGTAAACAAGAGCCTCAGATCAGAGGCATCAGAAAAGAATGATGGGAAAAGTGAAAGCAAGCAAACAAACTCACCTGAGTTCAATATGTGGATTGTGATTTCACTATGAGACACTTGACTCTGTCTGTAATGACCTACAGGCAAAGATCAAATGGCAATAATGCCGTCAAAGAAAATGAAAGCTCTACTCCAGTGGCCACAGTAGCACCAAAACGTCTGAGGATAGGAAAAAAGTAACACTGTTTTTTTCACATTATGGTAATAGAAGAATTGACAGTTCGCATAAGCCACGAGGGTCATTAAGCCACCCTGTCACCCAGTGACAGTACTGCCACATATTACAGCCTCGGATACAACTGAAGATTATCTTAACAGCACAGTGTATCTGATCTTTGTTATTGGCCAACCCACACTCAGATAGACCCTTCCTGGGTTCACTTTATCACAAGGCAGATATCATCACCGAAAGCATCCAAGTACACAACAAGTTGTAGTGCCTTTACCCACAAATTAATCTTATCGTACATCTTTGAGGTGAGGTAGAAAGGTTTGCAACCATGCAATGCAATCGTTTTGACGCTGTACACCATTCCCTTCATCTTGTGGAATCGAAGGTCAGGCAAATATATTCTGATCTGAGGGGCCAAAGGATACACAATATGACACTCCATTGTCTTTTTATTAAAGATATGTGTCTGCAAAAGTCTATTATTGTTCAATAATGGTAGTAACTACAACGGCATTGGTTAGAGTTCAGATGTGGTTTTGAGAGAGCTAAACAAAGTTTTAAACCAGCTGTTTCTAACCAGTGACATGTTTGCCTAAGACGAATATGTGTAGTTTGCATTCATGTTTTAGGCAGTTTTCGGGAAACCACACTTCTGTCATTATGGAATGTTCTAGCTCTGCTTCCCCGTCATCTAGTTCACCTGTGTCTTATTTGATTTGTACGTCAGTGTATATGTGGTCTTTGTTGTGTTTCTGGTCTTTGGAAAGTTTTTTGGGTTTTGTTACTAGTTATAGTTTCCTTGTGTACTCTCCTACATCCTGCCTTAGCCTCTGTTCACGATTATGCCTATGCGTGTGTTACCTGTCAGCCTTGAGTCCTGCCTTGAATAATTTCAATTGCTTATGCATGCACGTAATAGTCCCACTAAGGCCTTAATTAGTCTAAGAAACTGAACTAAGGCACCAGCTGTATAAAAGGCCATTTCTAATCCATTTCTAATTGCATTGACATGCCTGCCAGCATAAGCTGCTTTTCCAGTACATGGTACTGGCTCGATTCTACTTGAGTCTCAAATCGTTTGTGATTTTCCATCAGACAAACCTGTTATCTGGTCCTGGTTACTGTTTTTGGTGTCACCTTTGTCTAGCTTAACCAATACCAATAGGTGACCTTAAAAACTTGCACACTCAGAAGAGATCGGGGAGAATAGTCAAGATTAATAGGAAGCTTTTCCCCCTAAGCCCAAATGCTAATGCAAGCTACCAAGGTTGTCATGCCCTCTACTACAAGAATTGCACCATCATCTGAACACTGCTGTAGTATTTCCCAAACACTCCTGTTTTTCTGCAGTCTTGACACCACTACTTTTCTAAACACAGCAGTTTGATATGCAGTGTAAGTGCCTATGTTCAGTACAGAAGCACATTCTAACTCAATTCAATAGGCAGACTTTGCTGTAATGGTTGCACATGAACATGTTAGTCAAGAGTGGCTTTTTCTTCAGCTCGCACCTTCAAACACAGCCTTATTATCGTCTTAACTGTCAGTATCGGGACTCGTTTCTCGAGGAATAGATACCCTAGAATAGACGACAGGGGCCTCTTTCCCTATAATAATGTACACAGATGATTTGGGAATGTACGTATATTACATAACCCTACAAAAATGACTCGGTCTTTAAAGAGCTCCTAATAATGATGCTGGTTTGTTGTGACAGTAACTCTGGAATTCAGAATACTCATCACATTTAAAGTGTTTCTACAGGCTTAGTTCAGGACTGAGTACTATATGAGCTCCGCATGCTTTGTAAGTAGCTGTGTAAACCGAATAGGTATTGGGTATGCATGTGGGAGAGCAAGGATCGAATGCAAGCTTAGGAGAGCACACAGCTGCTCTAATAATAGGCACGACTCCTGAAGCAGCTTTCTTGCCAATCTAAATACACACTGTGGCTTACTAATTGGAATTTTATCAAATCAGTTTCCGCAGACCCTTAAAGGTGTTTATGGCAGAAAGTCAAATCACAATAACAATAAAATCATGATTAATTGTGTTTGACATGCCTTGGACCAGACTTCAAGCTTTTTTTACCGACCTGTTATGAGAAAATAGACGTCGTTTCCACAGGCATGCATTTTTCCTGTTCATTTGCACCTTTTATCTGTTGCAGTGCAGCAGGCTGTGAGACCGTAAGCATGAATAGTATTGATAATGGCATCTTTTGGATGATATTATAGATTGTGGACTGTGGACAGCTAGATGATAAGCTTTAAAAAGCAGCATTCCAGGCAATCCATAACAGGTGCAACTCACAGAGGCAAACCTGCCCGTCATCTAATTTCCACCGGGATGTGTGCCCCAGATGTTTCCTGCCTTTTCATCATGGTATGCACGCAAAAGTCAAATCCCCTCATATCAAAAGGGATCTTGGCATTCTGAAATGAGAGGTCAGACACCCAGTCTGATATCTGAGAGTCTGTCCATTGCCTCCCCAGATTTGTGGTCCAGTTACTGGCACACAAATCCCTCCAGGCCAGGTATGTCAAGTCAGGTTACAGTAGTTTCATTTGAAGTCCCTTTAATCTTTGGTTTAAAGCAGGCTGCAAAGTTTTTCTAAAGGGGCTCGGAACAGAAGCATACTGTTTTGCATCATTAATAAAACCATTACCTGAAAGATACCGTTATTCAATACATCTTATCTTTCAAACAGGCAGCACCTCCGCAATGCCTCGCTTGGTACTAAGCTCCACGTATGGAGTTTTCAGTAGACAGTCGAACACCAAAATGCTTTTGACTGACGGAAGCAGGCGCTGCTCGCTGCCCTAAAGCTGAACTATGCCTACCTCAAATTACCTTTTGATTGTATACAGATGCGTGGTTGACTGGCCTTGGAGCCATCCTGTTGCAACTTTTAAGACAATTTGGAACAGAGGATCAAAGATCGGAGATAAAAGAGTCTGTTGGGAGTTCGCTGCACCATTGTGGCAAACAACCCCCTGGTGTACCCTAAATCAGCCTGTCTAATGCACTTGATCAAAGCCGAGTAAGAAGATTTTGTCTCATCAACAATAACATAGGTTTAGTCAGTTAAGCAGACTCTGACAGACTTTTGTGTGCTCAGAATCACTGAGAGACCAAGAGAAATACTGTTTGCGCATTTACCCCAGCTGGGTTACCTGTTTCAGTGTGTTGTGTCAGAATCCAGGCCTTCTTTCAAGCAAATTTGGTGCTTTGTGGCATTTTCCAATGTACCGGAGTCATAAAAATCTCCATTTAGTAACAGGTAATGATAATGTTGGAATATTTCTGAAGACTTTCTGACGTATTTTAAGCCCTTAATTAGAAAAAAATATGATATTTCAAGACTGATACATGATACGCAGCACCACATTCAGTTATTAAAATTTAATAAGTTGTAATAGATGCAACAGAGTCTGTAGAGTCACGTCTAACAAACACTGTAATAATAATACACTCATCGTTAAAAGAATAGTTGCACCCAGAAGGAAGTGTGGGGCTGCAATGCTATTTAAGAGGAAGATAAAGGTTACCAAATAAATGATGATACATTTAGACTGATATGGACTATATCAAACTCAGTGTGACTTTGGGGCTTCCCAATGGTGTCCTGTGATAATCCATCCCATGTGCCTTGAATATTCTACAGTAGAGCAGTGGAGTGACACCAGGCCTTAGTATAACCTGAATCATTCATACGTCTCACAATGTCAAACCTACCCATCAAGTTTCATGCCTGTCACTTTGTTCCTTTTGGGTGCAACTATTTGTGCAACTATATTGTGAGGATGTTAAACCCCGTAAAGAGGGTTTTAGGGTTTACGTGCGGCTGGCTGGTAAGGTCTATTAGGGTGGGTAGACCAATATGGATGGACAGGACTAAAACTGGAGTGCACGAACATGTAGTTTATTGACACGACGTAGTACAAGAAACAAACACTGAACAAAACGAAACATAAACGGGAAATAAAGTATTTACACTGCATACTAAGCATCAGGCTTAGCTATAACATGGAAAGCAGCCGCGAGGCTGTATTCCAATGTCCTTTATAACTTCCCACACTACCAGCGTCTAGTGTCATGGGGAGATAAAAAAAACCCTCTCCTAGGAGCCCTCAGGTCTTAAACCCGAAGCCCCGCCCTTGGAGATCCCATTCCCTACTAAGGGGTTACAATACTGCAGTAACATACACAAAACGAGTATCAGCGCTCAATACAAACAACCTAGTATACCATTGTCTGGGCCCATCAACTTACAAGTTAATTATTATAAGGATAAGGTAAGCGGGTCTCCCTGCTGTCCCCCTTTTGCCAATCCTCTTTAACAGGAAGACACAGGTAAGTACATCTATACACACATTCTACTGTATAGGGGCTGGTATGCACTGGTGATTAGGCCTCACCTTACCACATCACACATATTTTGACAATGAGTGTAATAACATAATATAATTACAAACCTGCAACTACAATGGTTGTATGTGCTGCATATCAAATTAAACAGGCTAATCAACGCTCAAGTTGTAATGAAACATGTGGCCAGCCAATGTTTCTGTAGTGCAACATAATTCATCACAATGACAATAAAATTTTGTCATATTTTGTCAGGCGCAAAGAACTTGGTGCGATGCAAATAGAGCTAAAAGTCAGAGATGTTTTATTGAACAAACCGGAAGCTTTACACAACAACAAGGAACGAGCAAGCAAAGCAAATGGGTAATGCCAGGTCATAAACCAAAATCCAAAGAGGGTAAGAAGGATAGTCTGGACCAGAGTAAGTAATGAAACAGACAGAGATAGAGCTTGGTAGTGCACACAGTTTGGCAAAGCTTCGCAAAGTATGTGTGTGGTTTATAAATAGGAAGTGAAGGGAGCTTGGATTGAAATCAATCCATATTCTGGTGAGCTAGAGTGTGAATGATTGGTTGATTGGCTAGAGCACTCTGGGAGTACAGGAGATCAGCAGTGTCAGAGAGACCCAAGGGCATGACAGTATCCCCAACCAAGGAGTGCAAGAGAGATGGAGAATGGAGCCAGGGGCGACCACAACGACCACTACCCCTACCACCAGACGACCAATATAGGGAGCCCCCAGACCTGCTGTGGCCAGGGACAGGGACCCTCCCTACAAGACAAATCCACCAGCAACGACGGGATCAGAGACAGCCATCTAGTACAACCACATTGGCGACCAGCAGACGGGCTCAATTACAGCCAATGAGAGCTGGATCAAGAACATCGGCTGCACGTACCCAACTCTGCTCCTCAGGCCCATAGCCCTCTCAGTCAACTGATGGACAGCGTACACAGGAGCAGCCTAACAGTTATTGGAGGAGGGGCCATGGTGTTGGGCAGAGCCTCATCCAAGGGACCAGAAACCACATGCTTTAACAAAGACACGTGAAAGTAGAGACAAACACAATAATGTGGAGGTAATTCAAGTTTCTAAGTTACATCATTGATTTTACTAATGATTTCTTACTTCCCTGGGAAAGTCTGAAGTCCCTGGCGGATAACCAAATTCAATCCCCTGGAGCATACAAGGTGGTCTCACCATGGCGTTATCAGCGTGGTAATTGTGCTGCTGTATAATGGCCTCAATACGCTGATGGGTCAGCTCCCACACCTCCTCACTACATCTCATTCCCTAATGATCCTCAGAGTGCATATCCGATGACTGGGAGTACCAGGTCATGAGTGGAGGTTGATAACCGAGCAAACACTGGAATGGAGTGAGTGATGTGGTGGAGCTGGTGAGCGAGTTCTGCACCATCACTGCCCAGGGTAGATACACAGACCAGTCACTTTGATTATTGTGACAGTATATTCACAAAAACTTTCCAAGCTCCTGATTGGTCTTCTCGCATTAACTGTTACTCTGGGAATTGAACAAAATAGACCCCACGTGAGAACCAGTCGTGTTGTAGTAGTAGTAGTAGTAGTAGTAGTAGTGATGATGATGATGTTGCCCTGAAAATCTGGGAGGTCAGTGATATGTGACGAGGGACACAATGGAACAAGTAAGAAGAACAATTTGCTGGCGTGTAATGTGTGTGGGTTTTTACAAATAGAGCATACGGTACATGACAATACAAAACAGTGAATATCGAGTCTCATACTCTCCCACCAGTATCTCCCAAAGAGAAGCTGAAAAGTCCTGGTCTCTCTGGAGTGACCTGAGGTGAGAGAAGGATGAGCCCACATGATAAGCCGATCACGGAATTGCGAAGGGACAAACTTTCTATCTCCTACCTAATGGGTGCCAGAAATAATGTGCTCACTCTCTGCTTGAGGGTTCCAAACAATCCTTTTGACGTTTCCCTTCAGCAGAGAAGTGAGCGAAGCAGCGACTGAAATGTAATTCTGAATAAAGCGGCAATAGAAATTAGCAACACGCAGGAATTTTGAAGCTCGTGGACGGAATTGGGGGGAGCATTCCTCAACCCGAAAGGCATAACCAGGTATTTGTAGTGCCCCCTAGTGGTGAGGAAGGCCGTTTTCCACTCATCACCCTCCCTGAGATTGTACATGCTGCAGAAATCTAATTTAGTAAAATTAGTACGGTCGCTCCTTGGAGCTGTTCGAGTACAACAGGTACTAATGGTAGCAATGATTAGATGCATTAAATTTTTGGAATACCTCTTCCAAGTCTGAATATTCTGGAGGAATACATACTGGAGACTGAGTGTCTGGGCCCTTAATGGATGTGGAAGCAACAGATATCTGAGGAAACAAGAGACAGTTATGGAAACAATGAGAAGACCAGACCAGTATCTCTCTTTCAGACCAGGAAATTATGAGGTCATGAGACTTTAACCAGGGGAGTCCAAGGATAACAGCATACTCAGAGGAGTCAAGTATGAAAAACCTGATAACATAAACAATAAGCAGTGAGAATTTACACTGCAGAGCTGCACTATAGTATAATAGCAAATGTAGACCAGACTAATTTTTTAATTTAACTATTAATCAAATCAAAATGAATGCTAAGTAATTATTTACAGTAATACTCCTTTAAATCTAGACACAGGGGAAGTTAAATAACCTAATAGGACACTGCGCATGCCGTGTGGGGACTTTTATTCCCAAACGCATTGCAGATGTTTCTTTTGATGACAAGTGAGCTTCCAAAATAATATCACATCTGGTTTTAGCAGAGATAAAAAAGGCAAACCAGTTCAAAAGTCACTTGCACACATCCAGAATTCGTTACTACTATCTACTAGCATGCAATCTATCAGAAATTGTGTGCATCAACAATATATGTTAGCGAGTATTTGCTCAGACATCAATTATAAACATGTTCAAGATGTTGACCGCAGACTTTCAGACAAGTCTTTTTTTTGCGGGGAAAAATGGGCCTTGAATAAATTGTAGTAAATAATCAGTTATAAACAGACCCTAATGTGGTCCAGAAGTTGGGGTCTAGTTTTCTATGTAATGTATCCCAGAGAGAGTGTTGTCACTAACAAGATCAGTAGTATTGTACATCTCTGCTCATGTCATGACTTTTTCTATGCACACCTTTCAGACTGGTTCATACCAGTGCACAGTGTTAACTACAGGTGTTAATGTGGCCATGGAGAGCACTCTGATCACTGATTACTCTAACCATCTTAAGGCTGACTTAACTGAAATTCACAAACAATTTTATTTCCTTGTAATCAACATGAAACTTAAAGGTACTTGAGCTGCATAATACAAAGCAACCTGCAACTTAATTGAAACAGAGCCACAAAAGTTGCAATGTATTTCAAGTTACATGGAACAGTCCATTGCCAGTAATGCATCATGTGATCACATGTCATATCATCAGACTATTGATTTCAGTGTACAAGAAAACAAAATAGAAAAAGATGTTTTGGGCGACCGAACCCAGCTGACTGAGTCAAGATGGATACATTTAGAATGCCTGATGCTGTTTGAAACCCAGAAACAAGCCAATAAAATTGGTCCAAAACAGCTGCTTCCAAATAATGTCTTTATGAATAAAATATAAAGCCTACAGAACTTTTTGTCCTGTGCAGATGAGGCTGGGGATCTTTATTTTTCCAGGGTGCATCAGTTTCACATTTGCATGATTAGATGCTTTAACAGATTATGCTCACAAATATTCACTGGGCTCCTCATATTCACAGTCAAAGCCGACCCAGTTAACTGATGTGGGAAGCATGAATATACACAAAACTGTCAAGAAAGACAGATGTGTATGATCCATACAGAGGGAATTTATGTTGTCCATGGTTTATGTGAAATTAATATTTTTCTTCTGTAGTAACTCAAATAACAGAATTTCTATTATACCTTCTACAGGTAATCTGATTAGTTGACAAGACTGTAAACTGTAACATGTTACAGTGTTACAGGAATAAACACATTACACCCACAATAAACTGATGAAGTACCACATTACACCCACAATAAACTGATGAAGTACCACATTACACCCACAATAAACTGATGAAGTACAACTGTCTGGTACTTTATTTATTATTTAATTTTATTTTTATTTAATATTAATATTTAATATAATTTAACCAAGCAAGTCATTTAAAGAGCAATGTGTAAGATGACACAACCTGTTGTATTCATACTCCAAACAATAGGGGGCAACATGTCACCAGAAAGTTGGGTTGTCCACTCCTGTTGTAAGAAACAAGGAAATGCACGGTCCGTCCTCCTTCATCTTCACTCCTTTCCAGTCAAAATTCAAAAGCATCAAAATGTTTTCCCCTTTACTTCTCAAGAGTAGCTTCAGCAGTGAAAAGCGGCATCTGTTTAAATAGATGAATAGAATAATAGATGTAAAACATGATTCAAACATAATTAAAACAATGTATTTAAAAGAAAGTCTCAGTCTCTGGAGTCTTCTTATGCTCCGTCAACTGGTTTCCTCTAAGAGCAGCATAGTAGATCTTCACTGCCCCACCATGTTTAATCTTGACCTTAGGTGGCACTAACTGACTGGTTCCTAATGATCTTAGAGTTTTGCTTGGATCACTGCTAGATAAATACACTGCTTCTACACCATTAAATATCTTGCACACCAATAAAAATACCGTACAGTCTCTTCTGCAATATAGTGGTGTCCAGTATAAGTGTTTAAATTACACTCATCTATTTTGCTAGAAATAAGCGCGAAAATATTTTTCCAAAGTCTGTATGTTTAAACAAATGTCTTTGATAACCTTAATTAGAGCAGTCTTACTGAAAATTGTCTAGATAAGCGAATTATGAACAGAAAGCCAGTAAGTTGCTTAGGGACAGCTTCCACTTTTGTCCACTGGAGGGTAGGTTTAAAATAAGTCTGTAATTATTTAATATGGTTGTATCAAGGATAAAGAGGAAAGATTGTCTAGCTTTGCACGTTGTTGTATTATAATCACACAGCCCATCTTGGAAAATTTCTTTGTGAATATGGAGCTTGGGTTTACGTCATCTGCGGTTGGCCTTTCTGCATTCTTTCTTTTGAGGTTAAACTGCAGTAAAGTTCCTCCATGGAGCTTTTTTGTTTGCATGGTATGCTTTTATCTCTAACTGGTGCACTCGTCCATAACACAATTTTTGACTTGAAGCCATCCAGTAAAGCATCAGCAGAATCAGATGGTTTGCATGATGGGGAGTCCATTTTGCTCATAATAAAGTGTAGCTGTGCTGTCGTTTATGAAGCTATTAATAAAGCTAACACGTCTGGTCTTGATGTCTGGTGAGGGCCACATTTCAAACTATAAACAGTAATAATCTGACAAAGTGACATCCTTACAGTGCCTGATATGTTGAGATAACCACATCCAGATTGTGACCATGGCAGTGTGTGTTTAGGTCACTTGCTCAAGTTCTCTGGCATAACTGTCTTTGGCATTGTCAATGTATGCTAAAAAAAAAAAAGCGCTAACAAAATGATTAAAATCAGTAGAAATAAAAGATATTATATGAACTCTTCAATAAAATTAGTAAAACGGTGATAAATTTAGACTGACATGGCCAATATTTATTGAGCTACACATACAGAAGTAGTAGTTGATTTCCAGAGTTCCTATAGGTTCCTAATGGTGTCCTGCAATGATCCATCCCATTCCAGTCTTTGGTGATGTTGACATGGTGTTAAGGCCAGTCGTTGTAACGGTCTGCATGCATGTGGTGCTGGCACTAACAGGATGACTTATAAAGGACGTCAGTGCTCACTGAATGTCCGTAATCATGGCTGTTGGGTCAGTCAGGTACAGCGATAAAGCCCATTCTTGCTTACGTCACATGTATGAACGAGCATAACATTTGCATCACTTGCATGTTTCACAATGTCAAGCCTACCCACCAAGTTGTATTCTTGCCAGTTGACTCCTTCTGGGTGCAACTATTTGTCCAAGTGTTCTTTTGATAATGAGTGTTTTAACTAAACAGGACTTGTTTGTAAGAGATTAATTACATTTTACATGCTGTAGGTTGTGGTCATTCACCTTATCTGAGCTGTACTCTCTGCTCTACCTGTACCTGGTAAGTACTGGAATGGCAGAGATAACTGGCACGTAAGGTCTGAGCTTGTGTTGAAAACATAGACTGCTGACATCATCAACATAGCAGCCCAGACCTGAAAAATATCAATTTGCCAGATTACTTAGGGATCTGATGATGATGATGAGGTAGAGAGTGAGGCTGCCTATCCAATACCAGTCTGCCTTTTAGGATCTATTATAAGTAGTTCACTCAGAACATTATCCTATATATTTAGTAAAGGTCTGCAGAGAGAAACCATTACTGAGAAGAAGCAGAGGCCAAGACTAATTACAGAACAGGAAGTGTTACCATTGGAAACCCTGAAAATCACAGACATCGAGGCATGTCCAGACAGACTCTATGAAGTGCTGTCTGATATGCAGCCATCTAAATGTCTTAGTTGTAAGTGAAAACGATAAGTTTGTTGTTTTCCAAAGGGATAAGGATTAAACGTGACTTCCACCAAGCAGAGCATTTATTTATTTATTTATTTATTTATTACTTATTAACAGGAGTGAATAGGTCTCATTCTTCATTCACAGTCTGGGCCAAACCTTTGCCAAGTCACATGAAGCAGCCTGCTCACTGAGATGTTTTAAATCTGTTTATGGTGCAGTTTTTTTACTGTCAGTTGTACGAAATACTTCTGCTGTGCACATGTAATGATGAAATGGTCGCTTATTCGGCTGCATAATACACAACAATTCTACATAGGTGCATATATAGAATGTTTATGAGGATCACATCAAGCAGAGCAGCTGTATCTGGGGTATTAAGACCATATCTGGTAGGATGTGATATAATCAGCTGAAGGCTCAAAGAGTCAAACTTCTGTGTTCTTTTGTCAGGTGGACATGAGCATGCCCTAGTTAGGTTTACCCTGTAAGACTAACTCAGACAGAGAATAGAGCTGAAAGAGAGATATTGTCTGATAGTCTGATAGTATTACCAGTCAGTAATTTGATTTATAATTTGGTTACTAAACACTGAAGGTTTTCTCTGGTATAACTGCCAACATATCCACCCTTTAGAGTTTCATCTCTTTAATCCATTTTAGGTAATAGACTTCCTGCTTTGCGTTGCATTTTTATGAACACAAAAATCCTTAAAACATGTTAGTATATATAGTATATATCGTCGCTGTCCAAAGAAAAACAGGTATCTCCAAAATGGCAACTTTACAGGAGAGCCCAAAAACCATATTGAATTTGAATGGAAGTCAATGGAACCAGACATCTTTCCAAACAGTTCTGGACCATTTCTGTTGGTCCATTTATCATGAGGCTCTCGCTCAGTGTAAACAGCAGCTGATGGGTTTAAATGATGCATAAATGTAAATACGGACAAAAGTGAAGATACATGTTTTTCATTGGACAGCGACGATATTTATTAGTATTAGTATTAGTATTTATTAGTATGTTGCAGTAAAATCAAGGTATTCAAGAACATTACTGGATCAGAAGCAGCAAGACAATTAGTGCACAGCAGAAATGAGATGAAACAGTATGTCATATTTTAATAGTGAGTTTTCAGTGGATATGGGAGCTCACTGACAACACAGTCAAGCTGTAGCATGATAACAGCAGCATAGTGAATTGAGGCTGATTTGTGTTTAGTGCAAGTCTGAGGATCATTGTAAACAGTAATGAATCCACGTCTCTGTAGTGTAAACAAGCGTAATCTGTTGCACTGCTAGGCAAACATACATAGTAGTGAAACCACTATCTGGTGTTATTTGAATGGAGAAACAGATATTAGGCAGCAGACAAAACAGCATTAGTTTGGAAGGAGCCATACAGCAGACTCCAGAGAGAGAGCAGTACAAAATACTATCGTGTGCGTTCACTGCAGGCTAAACTTTAATACTGACTAGCTGCATGGGGTCAATTCCCACAACATAACTTCCATGCAACTTGACAAACCGGAGACAATCAAAGTTGGATTTCTCCACTAGTTAAACTGCTTTGCTCACCTTTTAGATGCCAAACAAATCTGAGCTCTGTGTAAAATGAGGGGCACTGGGTTAAGATAAAATAAATTAAGCAAAATCCGTTAACAAAAACATTTAACAGCTGTTAGCATTAGCTGGTCTGTTCTAGTCTGTTGATGTAGTTTGATATTAGTTTGTGCTGTTGGATGATGTGATGTTTTATTTTTTATGTTTTATTTTATGCAGCTTGAGGGTTATGTAGTTTCACCCAATGAAGTTGTGTGTGGTAAGTCTTCTAAAGATGCTCTAGGACAAATGAAAAGCAGGTAGTACATTAAAAAAAATTATATTTAAGTTGTTATTTTGTTGTTGTACTGCATATTTTCACGTAGAACATTTACATATGTTGTTTATAAAATTAGCATTTCAATTATCACAGTAACATTTAAAATCTATGTATCCACCCTCAACATTGTGATTTTGGTGTACGGCAATCAATACGCAGCTAACTTGCATGTGTGAAGGTACCATTGACGCACAGGAACAAGTGCTGACATCAAGATGATGTCTTTTCCAAAGAAGTTATTGTTATGGTTATTTCAGCAAGACAACACCAGTCCTCATTCTGCACGTGCTACAACAGCATAGCTTTGTAGAGCAGTGTGTGTGTGTGTGCTTGAGTGGCCTGCACTCTTGAGCAGCTGAAGTCTTGCAGCAAGTAAGAATGAGCAACAATTGTAGAAATGACAACAATTAATAATCTCAGTTTCAAACCATTAAACCATGTTATTAGAAGGACAGATGATGTAACACAGAGGTAAACATCCCTCTATCCCAACTTTGGCTACATGAGCTAAATTATACATTTCTTTAGAAAACAGAACTAGAAAGGTACATTTCCTGAAGGAAATGCAAAGTGATTGTGCAGCTAAAGCTTGTTGTCAAGAGGTTGCCATGGTGTAAATAAGGATGAATGGGAGTCTAACGGAGGAATGAGGGATGAATAAATGACACATAGAGGAGTACTGGTATGGAATACCAGTGTGGCTGTGGATTCGAGTTTGGGGATCAGCACTGAATAAGTACATGCAGCTTGGTGGCTGTTGGCTAAAGCAAACAATAGGGTTTGAGTGAGTGTGAGAATAAATGGGACCCTAAGGAAAAAATGAGTGATGGGACAGGTGGAAGACAAACAGACGATGTGCATGTCAGAACAACATTGAATTTGTGCTTGGGGTCTCACCTGAGATGAGAGTGTATGTAAAACGGTGTCTGACCAAGCAGAAGCACAGCACAGAAGATGGACGTGCACTTTTCCAACCCATTCATTCTTAATGGGAAAAGTTTGGAAGATTGTAAATTGGATCAAATAGCTGTATACAAGCAGACCTTTCCCGATTTATTGTATTTTACAAAATGTCCCAACTTTTCCAGATATAGTTTGCACTACAATGCTACTACATGACTACCTTAGGTCTGTTCAGAAGCATTATTACTGTTATTCAGGTTGTACTGTTGGGGGATTCACTATGTTTTACAGACAGTCTCCGTTACTGACAGAAAGCTTGGTTATTTGACCTGCACTGGGTAGTCAAATTTCCTTCCAGCTGTGACATTTGTACAGATGTAAAAGCAAAGAAAAATAAAAGTCAGAAGAAAATATGCGTGGCATTCCTGCACACATCACGCTATAATAAATCCCAGGATCTGTTGTGCCACACCTCAGTCTCACTGAAGCTGTGAGGTGCAGCATGCATTAGCAATGAAACCTAAGTCCTGCAGAAACCATCAACATACCCCATTTTCAGAGCCCTCTTAAGTCTGAGAGGGGTTCCGGACTGTTATTCAATCAAACGCACACCAGACTGAAACCTTATCGGTCTGATATGAAAAGTTGTACTCGATTTTGGGTTAAGCTTGGATTTATCATTTTTAGGATTGCTGGTATCAGATCATGGACAACTGATCCCTGCTTGTTTAAACCATACTGCCACACAGAGGTAATGTTTCCTTGTGCTTAAAATGTTTTTACGAGAGACAGTGAGGACAGGGCATACCTCTGCATTTTTAAAGGTGGTAAATATGTGTATGTTTGACTAAGCAATTGAGCCAATAAAATGGAGCTGAGATTGCAGCTTATTCTGCCATTCCAACAGCCAACATTTACTTAAGTTTTTTTATTTTTTTGATTTTATATTTTATCCTAAGGGAATTGTGGTATCATGAGCAAACCCCAGCAACGTTCCGTTTTGGAAGAGCTCTTTATTGTGTTTGTGGAATTTGTGGACACAAGATTATGGGCAAGATATGAGACCACAAGGGCTATGCACGAAGCTCTGAGCAGCCTTTGGTAGCGCAGCTGAAAAGGCTGATGAATCAGTAAATGTAGGAAGTCTGTGGAGGAAATTGCAGTTGAGGATGTTGAAGTAAATAAACAGAAACAGTACAGAAAATAAATATATACAGATTAATAAATAAACTGTTTAGTGTTTAGTTAAAGCTGCAGTATGTACATTCTGGGGATTTGGAGACCTCTCTGGTGAAAATCTGTAATTACAAGCAATGTGCACAAGACCTTTTGGTACCACTTCCCCAAGCGGACGAATATTGTGAGCATGTTGAAAGAGTATTCATAGAGAACTTTTTTGAGGATGTGAGTGTCTTATCTACTTCTGTCATCACATCCCCATCAGAATAATGTTGATTTTGTGTTTTAGACCTTTGAATCTTTTTGAGCCTGTGTGATATTAATAATGTCATGTAAAACTCTCATAAAATCTGACCTGACTTAATTTAGGCTTTAGGTGGTCCTGACTCTAGTAGAGGCTGCTATTTCTTTCAATTTTACAAAGTAGAACTACAAATAAAGATGCCACAGATCAAATAAATAACAGATGAAAAAGGCTGGATTGGAAAATCATGGAGCAATGTTAGGTAGAAACAGCACATACACACCTTGTAACAGTCAAATTTATGCTGTGCCTTTAAGAAAGGCCATTGTATTTGCATATCCCAGTGTGGCCTCGGCAGAAGAAGAGAGCAGAGTGGAGAAGAGAGGTGGTGTTGTGCGGTTTTCCTACCATTCTCGTCTTTTATTTGTATATACTCTCGCTAGAGAGTACGCTAGAGCTTAACTACAGTCAAACTTATGTATAAGTGGACTGTTGTGGCCGGGAGACTGATTTCAGTTAGTAGCCGTGAATAAACGAGTATATTGGAGTACCCGCACTAACGTCTGTGTGGCTCAAGTGCTTCTGCTAACTCCTCTCCTCATGGCTACCCCGAAGGCCCTCCCCCATTATCCAGGCCGAAGCGTTGCAACCTGTTGTGTCATTTTGGTAGCTATGTATTCCTTCTTGTGGGGTAGCTGGACTCTGGGACTCTGGGAAAATGTAACTTGCATAAAATATGGATATGAATACAAACAATTAAACATGTTCAAGTAAAACCTTTTATTAGACATGTTCTTAAATTATCACAGTATGTTGTATGTATCATAGTAGGCTATATGCAAATTCTGACAGCAGTCGGACAGGGAAGATTCACCCTGAGGACCCCCATGTTTTTTCAGTATGTTTTTTGCTAGCTGAGTTAGGAGTACGGTTTCTAATTTACATCTACACTAATTTGTTTGCCCTTTGGTGACTGTAAAGCACCCAAGCCGTAGTGAGCACAAGGTAAAAGCACTGCCTTCACATAGCTGGGTTAGTTTTTAGACAGAACTAAAGTGAACCATGATATACCATAGCCATATCTGCAAATATTCCTATATACATATTCACCAAAACATGCTGTGTTACAGTTTCATGTGCTGATGTAGCTCTACTTTGTGGTCAGAGATAAATGTCTTTGTTTGACAGCCTGTTTCCACTAACCATATTTTGCTGCTGTCAGTAGAAGTGTTAAAGTGTTCTTAATTTATGAATGCAAGAAAATGGAGCTACAGTTTTCACAAAACTTTCAGAGCTTTTATGCTGGTTCATTAATCATGACATTTTAGCGCGCTGTGAAGTCCAGCTGGCGTTTTCAGAATATGGAAAAAAAGCACAAAATGACAAGATATGAGGTTTTGCTCCGACAGCCGTGATTCAATTTGATGAATATATTTTTATGCATTTAAGTTAAAAAGTATTTGTTGTTTGAAGTTTTAGCTTTAAATTCATTTTTATTAATTGTTTTAACATTTTTGCACTGATTTACTGCACGTTTAATACATGTGTGGGCGGAGTTTATAAAATATTTTTTTTGTTGTTAAAATACATTTAAAATTTAAACTAAGAAAGTGGATGTTAGTTTTCCCTCATTAGAGTGTTGGATTGGATTGAGCAAGCTTACCTTTAGATTTTGAACTGAAAATTCTAGTTTTACCAATAACTAAGATTTAAAAAAGACATTTTTAGATCAATTTTCCAAGTTTCTATGTCAGTTTTGTAAAGGAAAAGCTCATATGGCACCACTGTTAAATCTTGTTTTAATCAATTTATTTATTATAGCTAAAAGTGCTTAATATAAATGACCTACAGATCCGGTACATTATAAGTAGGTAAGTTGTTGGACTCACTAAACTTTTTTTTCTTCCTTTAGAGAAAGAATTTTCCCACATGTTGTGCTCTCAATCATAATGTCAACACATGCATAGGGTAGCTCATTTCCCTGCACTTAAATGTGTGCATGAGGAGACGGAAGGAGCTCCTTTCAGGAGTCTTATCTCGATTGCTTCCTGCAAACATGTCTATGGACCAATCAGTATAGAGCTGGGAAGCCAGCTTGTTATCATTAATATAGGAAGCAGAGGACATGGCAAAACACTAGGAACTAGCCAGCTTTAGACCCCATCCTCAATGGCCAGTTTCCCTCTGTATTCCCATGTACCTCAAGCCAACAGTCCATTAGGTCCCCCTCAATCTCACTTCCTCTTGGAAGCTCACGACAAATCCTGTTGTTTTAACACAGTAAGCAAACACTGATCATGGAAGCACACCATTGTATGATAGTATAAAAAAAAGAACAAAGCCCACACAAATTCTGCTCGCTTTCAGAGGTTACAAGGACAGAGGTCAGGAGAGGTTGAATTATGTAATCAAATTTAATTCAAGAGCTTTAATAAAAATACTGGATTAACATTTTTATGAATTGGAACCATTTAGTCCCTTCATTTCCAAAGATTTCTCAAAGCAATCATAAATATATTTTTTTAAATATTTGGATGCAAATCCTTGGCGGTCAATGACTGTCTGAAGTCTGGACCCATGGACATTAACAAGTAATCTCCCTTGAGATGTTTTGCCAAGCCTTTCAGCTGCTGTTTGTTTGTGGGTGTTTGGTTTTGTCTTCAGTAAGTCAAAGTCGTGCTCAGTTGGGCTAAGTACAGGTGCCGAGAATCTGCCAGAATCTGAGCAGAAAGTAGAGCTCCATTTCTTCAGAATTCATCCTAATACTTGTATCAGCAGTCTTATCAGTAAACATCAGTGACCCAACTCCCCACGTAGCCATACACGCCATGCCATAACACTGCCTCCACCATGTTTCACAGATGATGTGGTATGCTTCAGATCGTAAACCCTTCCTTGCCTTCTCCTTTTCTCCTTCTTTTTCGTCATTGTGGTACAAGTCAGTCTTGGTTCCATCTGTTCAAAGAATCTAGTTCCAGGCATTTTGGTCTAGTAAAGTCTAATCAGGCCTTTCCGGTTTTGAGTGTTTCCATTGTTTTGCATCTTAAAGCCTCTGTATTTTCATTTATGAAAGGTGTCTCGACTGTAGATTGTAATATGCCAGTCTCCTCCAGAATGTTCTTGACTTGACTAAATATTGTGAAGAAGGTTTTCTTCACCACAACAGTACCACACTTCAGTTGCCTTCTATGATCTTTAGGACATTGCGGTGTTGCTGGGCTCACCAGGTTGTTCCATCATTTTAAGAATGCACCGGAGCTTTGATCTGTTTGCTATCTCTTTGATAGATTTGCTTTGTTTTCTCAGCCTACTGATGGCCCCCTTAACCTGCATATCGAGAGTTCCCATGAACACCTGCCAAACCCATATTTAACACTTGGAATCAATTCCAGACCTTTTATCTCCTTAATCTGGCATGAAGTAATGAGGGAACAGACCACACCTGACATGAAACAGCTTATCAGCCAACTGTTTGATTACTTTTGAGCCTCTGAAAATGGAGTGACTGTGTAAAAATGTTAATGCAATATTTTTTTTTCTTCTTCTTGAATTAAAACTGAAAGTCTGTATTTAATCACATCCTAACTGCTCTATTTCAAATCCATTATGGTTTGCAGAAAAAGAAAAGACAAATATTGTCCCTCTGTCAAAATACCTACATTTCTATTACCCAATATAGAAAAGTCACTTTTTTTAAAGTTGATGTTGGTGTTTTCCTTATTATTTCTGTCATCTAGCAAAATTATGACTGTTTGTCATCTTTAATTTTTAATTATAGCTAAGTTTGTACATGTTGTGCATGAAAATTTAATGTTACAGCAAAGGATTTACAAATGTGTTTTTATGTAAAGCTTCCATTTTAATGCGTGTAATTCAGTTTGAATTGTGGTGTTTTGTGTTAAAATAATTCCAAATATATACATTTGTATTTGATTAAATAATTATTCTTGTTCTTAACTCTTTTTTGCCGGTAGTAAATTACAAACATCATTTTTTAATCAGTTGTTATATGAATGTCTAACACTAAGAAAGTCCACTGTTAATGAAACTTTATTTTCTAGTTATGGTAAATTTGGGTAAATGTGTAAGATTGTGCCCATGTGCCCATGCGCTGTAGGTGTACTTGTATTTGGACCTGTGTGGAGTTTGCCATACGGCTATGCTGTTTGCCTAAGCTAATTATGTAATTTCTGTCTGCATTGTAGTTTTGAGCTGTGCTGTTTGGTGCTACTCTGGTGTCGCTATACTTCATTGTAAGCAGTTCAGTCTAATAAGAAGGAAATCTCAGACTATTATAGGTTCAGTTTCACAAGGACTTTTATGTTGAAGAGCTTTACTGTGGGTTATTTTAATTTCTAGAGAAGGGAGGGCCAACAGTGAGTGCACTTGTTGTTTTGTTGTGTTCTTTGGAAATAAAGCAGAGCATGGACAGACGTTATAGCCCACATTACAGTATTGATCTACTGTTAGTCTGTACTGGCTTTAAACAAGAAGTGTTTTAAAAATTAGGTGATGTACTTATTTGTAAAATAAGATTTCTAGAAGTTCACCTACTCCGGCTTCATATTAAAACATTACAGCATCAGCATTCGTGCCATAATACACTAATGAATGAACCAACAGACATGGTTCAAAATTACACTCATCATCAAATAACTAGTTGCACAAATAGTGGTGCCCAGAAGGAATCAACGGACAGGAATGAAACTTGGTGGGTAGGTTTGACATTGTGAGACATGTGAATGTGACATAAGCAAAGACAAGTCTTAACGCTGTACCTGACTGACCCAAACACCATAATTGTGGACATTCAGTGAGCAGTGATTCCCCCTATGAGCCATCCGGTTAGTGCCAACACTGTAGTCAGTGCCAAAATGAGTGGTTTGTTGTCATGTGTCACTCCACCTACACCTCTAATGCACATAGTCTGCTGCGCTCTCACTGTGTGAAAATATTCAAGCTGCATGGGATGGATTATCACCGGACACCATTAGAACCTCTACAACTAAATCATATATCACATCATGTAAAACACCATCCGTTTTTTGTTACAACTGGGAACTTGTGCAGCTAAATGAAATTTGCACGTGAGCCACTGAAGAACAAGCAGATGAAATGCAGGGGTAATTCTGCAGGTACTTGAACCTTGGCCATACCAGCAGAGCTCATGTTTAGTTTACAGCCTCTGCCAGCTTTTTACACATACAGTCAGCCTGCAAGTGCCCAAACTCACTTTGAGAATTAATGTGGCTCTGAGTGCTCTCCAACTTTGAGAGCAGTAGCTAGTTCCAGGAAAGCCTGGTGATTACAGATGGTGCTGAAATCCTATTATATTCAAGGTTTCACTCAAAAACTGTTGGAGCGCTCTAAATCTGGTTCTTCAACTGGAAATAAAGCTGTTATTAAATTACTGATAGCCACACATCCTTTTAGACCTGTTGCATTCTGTTGCCTTCTTACAGTGGATAGACAGAAACACCTGAGGACTGTTTCAGATCTGAAGTGAAGGAAGAGCTTTAAGTGCTGTTTATCTGGTGGTGACAGTTTTGTGACCCTACACGTCAGGTTGTTAGAGGTCCCGCTTTCTCTAATATCACTGCACACCAACTCCGAAACCTCATGCCACCAGTGATGCCCTCCATGTGTCATCTTCTTAGACCACTGGCAGACGGCTGCATGATGCAGGACTATATGCACACAGAACGTAATGATGACTTCTTTTAATACCACATCACTGTGAAAGGATTGTTGTTATGCGTCACATGTCCAGAAGACCTGGTGTCATTCCATCTCCACTGCATAATCTGCAGTAACTGTCTGAGAATATTGCATGATATTGCAATATTCTCAGATGCATGGGAAGGATTATTACAGGACACCATTAGGAACCTCTACACCTCTATGCTGAAACATCTGGTATGTTGTTGACACAGTACTGGGACACACAACTTTTGTATGTGTAGCTCAATAAATATTGTCCATATTAATCCAAATTCATCATCATTTATTATTCCTGGTAACCTTTATCTTCCTGCCCAAAAGCATTGTAATCCTGCACTAGATGCTGCTATTCTTTTTTCATGTTGAGTGTACTACAAATCAGGAAACTTTTTTTCCATCAGTTCTGTAAAGAGCAAAATGACTCCTTTCCTTAAACATTAATGACATATAATTAAAAACAGAGCTTTAGGAAATGGGGTTTTGACACTGGTTAATGTTTTACATGTTCAGATATACATTTATTTTCCAAAACAGTAAAGCTTCTTCATGTAGCTAAGTAACAGATCCACTTAGCTTGAAAGACACGGTTGCAGATTTCACATCCAGTTACAAATGGGGATCACAACTCACCATGATGAGAATGTACAATGCTTTGGTCTGTCCTCCTTTGAGGAACAAAACATGGCCCATAACCCAGTCAGCAACAAAGAAACTTGATTTCTTTGACGTGAACACCCTCAGGCATCTGCAGAATGTCAAGTGGTCACACTTCATCAGTAATGAGACCATTTGGCAGCACAGTAACCAGACCCAGGCCTCTATTCCTGCCAGACAGTGGCGTTGCAACTCGTCTAGCCATCCAGTTCAGTTGACACCTGACGCTGCATCTACTGAGCCATTAACCCGGCAGAGGAAAACACAGAAGCTGTTTATTGATATCATTTGATATGCCACAGGTAGTTTTGTATGCTATGTGCAGGTGCACTCTCACATACAGAAAGAACCCTTAACTGATGCAGTACCTTCACATTATGTGCAGCTGCTTTAAACTATGAAACACTTCTGCACACCCCCAAAAAGGTTCTTTAACAATGTTCTTTAGGTTTTCCTTCTGTCTTTCCAAAGAACTCTTTTTGACACCTTTATTTTCAAGAGTGTTTGTAAAGCCTCTTTCATCCTACCATTGACAGGCGGCTGCACGATGCAGGACAACATGCAATGTGAAAGGTTTGTAGTCGCACGTCACATGTCCAGAAGACCTCCACCATGTCATTCCACCTCCACCACATAATCTGCAGTAACTGTCTGAGGATATTCAAGATGCATGGGATGGATTATTACAGGACACCATTAGGAACCTCTACACCTCTATGCTGAGACATCTGCCATGTTGTTGACACAGTACTGGGAGACACAACTTAAATAAAGCTCAATAAATATTGCCTATATTAATCCAAATTCATCATCATATATTATTCCTGGTAACCTTTATCTTCCTGCCCAACAGCATTGTAATCCTACATTAGGTGCTGCTATTTTTTTTTCATGTTGAGTGTACTACAAGTGTGAAGCCTCTTTATGTGTACAACAAAAAACTAATCTGGTGACAATGGCCTACTCAGCCCTGTCATCAGTTATGCAGGTTATTGAGTTGTACTCCATCCTTTGGGCAACTGTGGTTGATGTTTTTACTTGACTGTATCTAAGAGCCACATTTGACCACATACCAGGCAGTTTCTATGCTGTGGGCAGATAAACAAATGAAATGACTGGTAACACTTAAACACTTCAAAACCTCTATGGACCATGTATCAACTTTCATAGTCACCAATCCCATCTCCATAAATTCATGCCTAAAACAGATCCAGCTCTTCATTTGCTTTGCACAGACAAATCAATGTTGTTTAAAACAGGTTATGACTTCAGACATAAAAACACAAATGAACTTCTGAACGATGGGTCAGCCGTTGTGAGCACCCATTTACCATAATATATGGTATCATTCTGGGCAAGACAACCAAATGTGTACCTCATTATATAGACGACTGTTGTTGATGTTTTTATTTTTTGACTGGTTCTGAGTTACAGCAGTAATATTAGAATATTGTATCCATCTACCTAATAGTGGTAATAACCAACCTTGGCTCAGATGACTCCATCAAGACATTGTGGTATGGATTGTTCTAGGTTATGGAAGGTATCCGGAGGCATTTATCCCGATTCCAACTGCAGCCAAGCACTGAAGTCCGTCGGATTGTGTGGTTGTGGGTCAGCAGGGTGAGCTTGCTGATCCAAGTGTTCCCAGATGTGCTCCCAGATGTGGCAGGCCAGAGAAGCACACCAATGTCACAGTCATGTTCCTGAAAGCATTCTTGAGTGGTGAGGTGGGCCATTATCCTATTGATAGGTACCACTACAATCAAGGGACAACATCAACATGCACAGGTGTACATGATCTGTTCAGATCGCCAAGTACAACATTCAGAGTACTGACATTCAGAGACTCTGCACTGGTATTAGTGGTCCAAGTGGTCCACTTCCAGGAAAACATCCGGCAGACACTGCCACCGTCACCCTGCGTTTGGCCCACAGTTGTCTCTTGAAGTCAGTTCTCATGTGTTTGGAGGTGTTTGGACAAATACACCACCGTCTGTCCACTTCATGCAGCAAAAACCTGGATTCACCCAAGAAGGCAGTGTTTTTCCAATTCCTCAGTGTGCAAATAGGGTACTCCGGTGCAAACTACAGGCGATGAGGACAATGAATAACTTGTAACTACATGTTAACAGCTCTAATTACAATATAGATGCACTTTGCAGTTCTACAGTTACAGACTGTTGTCCATCTGCTTCTCTGTAAACCTTGTTAGTCCTGTTTTACCATGTTCTTCAAAGGTCAGGACCCCCACAGAGCAGGTATTATTTGCCTGGTGGATCATTGTATCTCTACTGTGGTGGTCCTGACCATTAAATAACAAGAAGAAAGGGGGTAACTGTCACTACCGAAACACATATTTCCTGTATTTATGTAAAATACGATGCTGTTATGTGTGAACAGCTGTTCAAAGCTGTGTTCACTAGACATGTACTGGCAAGCATTTTCAATTTTGCCCAAAATGCTCAGTGCTGAAAGATTTGATAAAGTTTCAGATGCCTAATTATTGTACCGGAAGTGCCAAAATGGAATATTCAATCCTTGATTTGAATAAAATCCTTGATTTTAACAAAAGAACATTAGTAAGGTACAGGTTCAAGTCTGGTAAAAGTGTCAAATCTGACTCAGACTCTAAACCAATGTGCAAAAATGATCCATGTAACAATTTTTAAATGCTTATTCCAATTGTCCAATTGTTATAAGAAACAATTCATCTAAAGCAAACATGGCAGCCTGTGTAATAACTGCATTACAGGCTAGTGTAGAGGTCATGCAGCCTTGTGAATTTTCCTCTTTGGAACAACGTCATGCCGTTAATCTATATGTGATGATCAAAGATTCCGTTCAGTTAGGTTCCTTCTTATCCCTCCTGGTAATGCACATCACGGAAAGTAAGGGATAAAAATAAATTCCAGATTTGTACTTTTACACCTGATGCCTATTCCAGGACAAATGTATCTGCCATAATAGAGTTATTCAGTTAGTCACTTATCTTTTTTACCCCTGAAGAATGACTGGACAGACTGTTGTTCGTGTGTTAGACTCTTGAATGATTTATACTTCAGGGATCGTTCTTACCAGCAGACAAAGTGGCTGGAATTCCTATCATTTCTGACATAGTGCGAGCTTGTCGACGATTTGAGTCCAGCTTTCAGCGTGAAATGACTATTTATATGGGAGCACTTAAACGGTAAGTGATTGCCACTTTAAAGACTTTCTTCGCTGCTTTCTGCTCTGTCTGTTCCCAAGGATACAGTATGGCATGTTAAGATGGTGAGCTTTGCCCTGTTGACTGGTTACTTAGACAACAAGAATGGCAATTAGCTGCGAACTGACACGAAGATCCCAGGGAGGGTCTGGGGTTCGCAAACCTCTGACAATTTACTTAACTTAGTTCCAGTAATATTAGGCAGTAAAACCATTGTAGCTGATGTTGATGATGTGAACCAAAGCAGGCTTTCTTTCTTTTGTGCTGTTTAATAAGGCTTTCTTGAGCAAACCCTGCTTGAAACCGCTTTCTCAGAACCTCTGATGTCCCTGATATATGTGCCTGCTGTATTAAAGCAGCTGGTGATTATGTATCCTTGGAAGAACTGGGTTGGATTTCTTCCCGCAGAGGTTTTTTATAGATTCTGAAACATTTGGGAAATTTCTAAATGACAGAGAGAGGAGACGATATGCAGGTAGGCTGCCTTTCTGCCAAAGACGGAAATCAGAATCTCTCTACACTAACTGGATTTCCATCCACCATGTATTATCATCACCATCCGATTCGCCCATGTGTGATGCAGATTTAAAGCCGGAGCATATGCCCTTGTTTCGTAAAAACTCAGTTCCCATAAAACCGCAGGGGGCTATGACTGAGAACTGGGCTGTGGAACATCTATTGAGTCTCATAAAAGAGAAGGCTCTGTTGTCTGACAACAGAAAGAGCCAGCCATTCCCGAGAGCACATACTTAGGAAGCGGACATGATACCTGATGGCATTAGGGCTCATTTGCAAACGTTCTTCGCTTAGACTGAACCCGAGCCACATCAGATCGCAGGTGGATGAGGGAAGCGTCAGAGTGGGATTATCTCAGCCTCGGATCAGTTCCAGATGTGCACGGTTTGCCTTTATAAATGGCCTCTAGGCAAAGGCGCTTTATTGTACTGATTACCTCCACGTGAGAGAAATTTGTATCCCCAATGATTAGTTAGAAACGATCTGTGTTTACAGCAACATCGGTATTAGGGGATAATGTTTGTGGTGGTGAATGAACTCCGTTTGGAAGACCTGGGTAAGGACTGCGCTGGGTGTGGGAAATACTGTGCTCGGCAGTCAGCTCTCGGACGAACTCACATGTTTTGGCTTGATTGTGGCCCAGTTCGCCACACACTCCGAGTCTATAAAATGTTTGACACAGCTTGGTGTGCAATACTGAGATGTGTTAATACCATACTTATCACATCATCCGGTTCTCGTACGTTCCAAGGGGTGTTGTACTGTGGCGCTCAGCCTTATTGCGCCACCATAGCCAAATGATTGCTGGCCACCGCTTCGCCTTTACCTCATCATGTAAGTGGCGGCCACATGTTTGTGATTTTTATTTTCATTTTCTTCTTTTGAACATGGGAACGTAACAGGGAATATCGGAAGATTACGATCCTCATCTCCCATAAAGGCCTAATGCTCTGGCTTGCGTGATCCCTGTCAGGCTACAGCTGGAACAGCTGAGCCCTCTCAAAGAATCCTTAAACAGAGCGGGAGAGTATGCAGGAGGAAAATGCAGGAGAAACCAGTGTTAAAGGAAGCTAGGGCCGGTTACTATGTTAGCAAACAAAGTGAGGCCTTTCATTGTACCGGATGGGAAACATTCAGGTAACGCAATCCATGCTGAGGGAGAGGGAGAGAGGGCCGGGCCTTCAATTACTGCCGGTAATTGTTTGCTATTGCATGGCGTTCGGATGAGATCAAGAAACAATACAGGTGCTGAACGGGTTGGCTGAGCGGCGAGCATCTGTCCAGTGCCAACAGTTTGTGAGATCACCGGGGAAATAAAGTAAACAAACGGGAAAGCCGGGACGGATGGCAGTACCTGTTTTGGGGGCTCATGTGAATTTTATTAAGGCACTTTGAAAGGAAATAATAACAATAATCGTAATCAAAACAAGATGTTTCATTGCCCTATGGTGCGTCACCCGCCCTGGAAGCTGAGATAATGTGCTTTCAGCGAGGCTCTTGAAAGTCAAGGCAGTTCATAACATTTCCTCTGTAATGAAACTATTACTTGCTACTCCTTGAGGGAAACCTTTCCCCGAGCATCTACAAGAAAGCACAACTTTCATAAGGGGCTGCTTCTAGAGTGCAAGAGCGTGTGTCCCAGGGGTCTATGGTAGCATGGCTCTGCATGCACCAGGTTGAAAAGATATTACAGCAAGAGATGCATTTGAGAGGTCGCATCCAGAGTTCCAATATCCCAAAGAAAACTTGTGGAACCTTCCTCCTCTGGAAACTTGTGTTGTACTTTTCCCTCTGTCTCTCTCAGGAGGTTAAAGTTGTTTTCTTTTTTAAATGAAAACAAGAGAGGAAAAAGCATAAACTTTAGGGGTCCTTCTCAGCATTCTCTCTCAGGTTTGTTAAACTTGATGGGGGGCCATTTAATAAAGGCAATCGAGCCATTGTACCCAAGTCTTGGCAGGCATTTTCTGGCTAACTGTGCTGCAATCACAAGTGGAAATTTACAGCATCCTCTTTAGGATGAGGTCTGTGTTGTGTTGCTTCATAGACCAGAACACTTATCATACCAAATGCAGCTCCATATGACAAGGTTACTGAACTTTTGGTTGGAAGTAGGGCTGCATGAGAAAATTCAATATTAATATTCCGTATATGCTGAATATATCATGGCATAGTGGCATCATATGATATCCAAATTAGCATTAAGAAAGTGAATGAGACCAGTTTCCAGTATTCACGTCATAATATTCGCAGTAGTACAAACGGTGGTGTATTCACCAGTATAGTAAAGTTATAAGCAGTAATGAGATAACTGCATCTAACTGTTAATACAGGACTTCGAAGAAGAAGTGAGTCTTTTTAAAGCCATTGCTTATGTTACATGTGATGCTAACTGTCTAGCACATGTAGCCAGCTACCCTAGCATTACAGTTTACACAGTTATGTAAAACAAACTCTATAAAATTCACATTCATCATCGAAAAAATAGCTGCATGTCACTATATATGCTACCTATAAACTACTATACACGCTTATGACAGACGTTCATAATCTCTTGACTCTGGAGGAGGTCAGTCCATTGTTCTAAGGACACCGGCAGCTTCTTGGCAGCTTCATGTCCTTTCAGGCCCATAGCCTTGAGGTGTCCTCTCACAGTGGAAGGATGAATAGAAACACCTGTGGATGCTTCCATATCGGAAGCTGGAGTGGCGCTTGATTTTCTCTCCAAGATGAAAACTTCAAGCACTCTTTATCTGATGGGGACAGTTATGGTGGTCTAAAAGTCTTTTCCTGTTTCTTGAATAACTCCAGATTTAGAAGCACTTTTTATCTTATTGTCCTTTGCCTTTCTTCTTAATGAACAAGTCAATTATTTTATACCTAATCTCAGAAATATCTTCTAAAAATGAAACAACTTGTTCCGAATGGCCAGGAAAGTTAAAGAAGTGAAGAGTGGTCTTTCGCACAGTACTTTTATCTCCCTGCCCAAAACTTTACCTTTCTTTCTTTCTTTCTTTTTTTTCTTGGCTGAATGTAACAACACTCCTATAAATCAAAGAATTGAAGCTGTTCTGCTCTGTCATCCATGTCATGGAGGTACCTGCTTCAAATCATTACGGCATGTTCAGACTCCTTAGTGTGGGGGATGCTGGTACTCACCAGGGGCTCCATCTCTGACGTTTCAGACAGGGAGAGGGTGCGCTTATCAGTCGCATTTCCCAGATTTCTTCTGCAGTAGACATGGTTTGCTGGGCAAGCTGAAAATGTTTGTTTTCGCAGCGAATGTTTGGGAATATACCAAATCACGGAAGCCTGGTAATGGCAGTGTTTGTTTGTTTGTTGCACTTGTTTGAATCTGAGGAGTTCAAAAGAAAAAAAAATCATTCCATTGCTCAAGATGCAAAGATAGTGGGCTATCTACCATGAGCTCGGTGACTCTCTTTTCATCAGTAATTGAAATCCTGTCTTAGTGAGGGAATTCACACGGCGCCCATAACAGAATGCATATCGATTATGAACATTTGGAAGTGCTATGTAAATTGTACTGCTCTGAAAAATGATACTTTTATTACACCTCATGTGGAAACTGCTGTCAAAACTAATTTAATAATCACCTCTCAAGCTGACCAGTGCAGAATTAACAGAGAAAGAGAGTACAAAGGCTTCATCCAGAGTGTCAGTTATTTGGAGGGTTGACTCAAGGAGACATTTGTTCTCAGTGAATCACCAAAGGATGTGGAACTGCTATTTGCCTGTCCAGTGGATGATACTTTTATTGCAACAATGACTGATATCCTAAAAATCCCTGGGTCGATGGGTGTAAAATACATGGTATTTTGACTTCTAGTGCATCTAGTGAAATGTGAAGAAATGAGTGTGTAACAGCTGGTTTTGAACAACTTGGATGAGATTCCGTCCAAGTGATGTTGAGCCAAAACTCCCACAAGCCTGGCATGTCAAGTTGTTCTGTGAAGGATACCTCATTAATTCTGCACACTGATGCTCAGATGTTAGCAACCGTTCCTTCCCTGTGTAATTAAATCCACCTCATTTGAACTGCCGCAAAAGGAAGCTGCAGCAAGGGGAAATGATCACCAGTCAGTAAGGAGCAAAGTTTAATAATGACCAACTCCCTGTGGCGATGCCTGACAGGAAAGAGAATCGGACTCTGTACCTTGCGTTCGTAAATATAAAGATTCCCAAATGGTTTTGGGCTTGGACGCACCTTTCTAACTCACCTAACAGCACAGCATAAAGCCTCTGCACTACAGAAAGATCCCTTAACTGTTCAAGGCCAACACAAGGCTGTGGATATTTCAGCTGTTTATGTTAAGATGGCTCAACACTACTGCTGCATTCATTTCATAGGTAAATAATGTGATCAAATAAAGCTGAAAAATATCCATTTATGCCAAAAGCTCTCACTCACCATCTAAGCTAGTTAAGCTCCTGAGATGTGGTGGGTTCGGCCCAAATAGGAATCTAGCTAACATATATGTTTCTTAAAAGCTCATTGGGCAGAAGGCAGGAAGCACACTGGACAGTTCACCAGTCCATCACAGGGCAGACACCCAGACATACACACAGCTAGGAACTATTTAGTATTTCCAACTCATGTCTTAGGACTGTTGGAGAAAACTTGAACACCCAGAGGAAACCAACACAGACAAAGGGAGACCAGGCAAACTCCACACAGAAATACACTGGCTGCCTAGCTGGCAAATTAAACCCTGCTGTGAGGTATCAGTGTCACCCACTGTGCCACCCCAGTAGAAATATATGAATAAGCAATTTGATAAAATGCACACTGCATTTAATGTTATGCTGAGCCTTACCAGATGCAACTCTTGGAAGAGCCAACTGGCCAAAAATGTATGAGTTTGGTGAAAATCAGTATGTAATTAAGCCTGAACAATAGTTTCTCCAGGGGAAAAGGCACAAAAACACCAGCATGGTTGATCCGGATGGGAATGAAACCACTGTGGAATGGCTGTCGAAGAGGAAAGTCCCCCAGGACCCCTTTGTATACTGAATTCTGTTAGAACAAAGCTAATGCCATGAGAGGATAACGTAACCAAAAGACCTGTTTTTATGTCTCCTTGTCTTGTCAGACTTACAATAAAGACTAACAGCACAAATGTTAGTTGACACTGTGGAGTTTACAGATGGCCTTGTCCAGACTTTTTGCCTTTGGTTTTAGTACCTTTGTTGGACAAGAACTGCCCAGTAAATACACATACGGCCACTACAAAGGACATGTGTGGGAAATGTCAACAAATACTTGACTTCTCGGTGGTTCCTGGAAAAGTCAGACATTTCTTTGTGCGGGTGTCACACTTTCACAGCTCTCCATTCAGAACCCTGCAGCCTTAACCACACACTTGTGTCTCGGGTGATTGGCAAATAATGAGAGGTTTACTGGAAGACCTTTTACTGTCACAATATTTGTGAAGTGCTTGTTTTTGTGGCACAGCGTTGCCAGAACAGAGATATCATAATACAGATTTCACACTATGAACAGATCAGAGAGCAGCGATGCCATCACAGAGATCTCATACTATGGAACCAAACATCTTGCCAGTGATCTATTTGGGGAAGCCCCCTTAAATTGGTACCAGAGGAGCTTGTGGCATGTGTATGTGCACATAGGCCTAAATCAAAACATGTCAGCGCATAAAACCAACTCCTGTGTGCTGTTGTGTTTTCAAGCTGTATATAAAAGATGCTTCCTTTACTGTGATTTTCAAAAGTTGGCAGAATTCATAAATGAATTCGAATAGACATAGAATTAGCAAACAAAACCACTGAGAATGCAGAATTAACCACTTTACTCTCCCAAGATTTCAATCACACCAAAGCTATCGCTATAAGAGTCCCACATAATTCTATTGGTAAATGTCTTTGTCAAAACAATAGATGCACAAATACTTGCACCCAGAAGGAATCAACCAACAGGAATGAAACTTGGGTAGTGGGTAGTTTTGACATTGTGCAGATGATTTATGATGAGCCTATGACGAGTCTCTGTACATAATAATTGCGGATATTGAGCCCTTCATGAGTTATCCTGTTAGTGCCAGCACCAATGGCAGATGGCTGCACTATGCAGGACTACATGCACACAGGCCGCTGTGATGACTGCCCCTAAACAGGTCACCCTCACCAGACCGCTATGGTGCTGTTCCACACTGTCACGGAGTGACTCAGAATGGCAGTGGGTCGGAGTCGTGATGAGTCACAGTTTTGTCTTGGCGGAGATGACCAATGAATCTGTGTGTGGAGGCACCGTGGTCAGCACCAAGATGAACGGTTTGTCGTCACGTGTTGCATGTCTAGAAGGCCTCCACCTCTGCTGCCATGTCTGTGAGAATATTCAAGCTGCATGGGATGGATTATCACAGGACACCACTAGGAACATCTGTAACTCCATTCTGAGTCATCTGCATGTTGCATTCTGTATGTGTAGTTCAATAAATATTACCCATATCAGTCTACATTTCCCAACATTCAATTTTCCTTCCAATAGCATTGCTGTCCAACACTTCCCTCTGTGTGGAACTAATTATTGATAATATGTGAGAGTTCACTTTATGTAAAAAAAAAAAAAGACTAGCTAAAAAAATCATTGGCTATGATGAGCTTACATGGACATATAAGGTTTATAAAAAACATTTTTACTTGCATAAGCCAGATACTGGATATTGTTTCTCATATTTTAGTGCACGATTGTAGTGTAGATTCAGTCTATTTATTTTTGTAACCCGCACCCCCTTGGAGAAGACCACTTTGTTAGTGGGGCCCCAAGTGATTTAGGTTTGACACCCCTGATGTAAAGGTTCTATATTAATCAAAGGGATGTTCTTAGAACCATATGTGCAAGCCAAGACCCATTTGGGAAGAGTGTAGCTTGGTGTTTTTGTTCAGTCAGGGGGTATGAAATAAGGTGAAGGGAAAGCTGAGCTGTTATTTTGTTTCAGTTGAACACCAAAACTGTGACTCAGGACAGGTCACTGCAGCTAATTGCACCACTTTCTGACACTTAATGGCTACAATGCTGTGATAACATGGCATCAAATAACATTGCATGAGAAAGGGATTTGATTTGTATCCGCTTGCTTGAGTGCTGTCAGAAAGAACTGAAAGATGTTTCATCAGGAGTCGCAAAGAAGTCGGTAGGATCAGTTTTACATGGGGGCCAAACAAACAATAGGTTGCCATGATAGCGTGACATGTTTGCTCCGAGCCAGGAGCGTGTCTTTTTTTTTACACTCTTTGGACACGCCGGCTCATTTCACACCCAGCTTTCTGTGTAACAAATGAGCTCAACGTTACTTTTACTGAGTAAAGAGCAATAATGCGCATAAACGATTTCATTGAAGGGAGAATTCTTTCTTTCTGCAAAACATGTTTTGAAATAAATCCCACTCTCTCTGGTCACATATTTGGGCTACTTTATTCTCTAAGCATTTCCTGTTTATATATACACTATTGGACAGTTAATAAAATAACAAGGTTTATATGTCCTGGCAGTTAAAAGGTCAGTCCTGGAATTCTGAAGTTTTTAAACAACAAAGTTTGGTGTAGAACATAAATATTACTGTTAAAGCTTTAAAAGCTTGCATAGGAAGGACACTGGGTGTTTTTGTGATGTCTGTCTACACCTGGTCACTTCATGCATATTGAGTATCAGGATTATACCTGCATAAGGCCAAACCACATAGGTTCACTGGACAGTGTGTAACACCTCTACAAGCACGAATACCAGCTGATTTAATTTTGCACGGATTGGGCAAGTTTCTGGATATAGGGCACATAAATGTTCAGTCATTCTTGTATTAAAGAACAGCACAGTTAGGCCAGATTTGGTGGAGTCTGAAGAGAATTTCCTCTAGACTGGGATTTTAGTCACTGCTGGTAGACCTGTATGACCGTAAGCTTCCATACACCTGCAATTTCAGCTATGACTCATTTTGCACACATGGTCTAAGACATTCACTGCACTGTACCACCACTCCCCAGTCTATGAATCCCGTCTCACACCCTGCATGTATTTATAGCCCCATCATCCTACTGCAGTGCTGTCTGCAGAAACCTAAAGTTACTACCACCATACACACATATAGTGACTCATTTTTGTAGGGGGGCTAATATGTATAAAAAAATCCCACAAATGAATAAACAGTCTATGAATGAATGCATGATAAACTTTAATGGGGAAAAAAAATCTAAATAATCAATACAAAAGGAATAAACTCAAATAAACAGTTGTGAGGCAACCAATCACATGAGCAAAACATGAAGTGCTTTAGTGTATCAGAGAATGGCAGCACCTTTAGACAATCAGTCAGTCTCAGCTGTGGAACATGCTTTAAAGAAAGGCCAAAACTCCACACTTAGACTAAAGCGAAGTCTGACATAATGCAGTCACTTTTAGTGGTGACTATTAGGAGCAAATAATGTATTATAATATATAGTATCTTATTTTGGATGCATTTTACGCTCATAGAAAAATGTGAGGGGTAGGAGGCCGGAATGACTGTGCTGCAGGTGGGAACAGGACAAATGCTACTGTTTTTTAGCAGGAACGGGACTGGAAAAAAAGTCTTCAAGCTTGAAGCCCAATCCGTGTTACAAAAAGTTCTTCTGCCTGTTGCATGTGAGAAGACATTTCCATCAGAGGGGTCTCCAAACTCCACAACCCTTACTCTGAGTAGCTACTGAGCAGATGTCTTTGGCATCTGAGAAAATCATTTCTGAAGCTGTGTATCTAGGTCGTAGGCATGTGTTTGTTCAGAAACAGAACGTAGAATACATAAAAATAAACCACACTTTGTAAGATGTTTCAGTGTGTTAGCTCAACCATTTCCAGAGCTGTCCCTGAGGAAACCCAGTATTTACAGTCACTGTACAATAAAGTTAAGGATGACTGTTTCTTCTGCATTGAAAACTTTCAGCTCTCTAAATTTCTCTGGCTCTTCACACGAGATTCTGGAACACCTGGTTTTTATACTTTAATCCACTTTTGAGGATTAAAATGATTTCTTGGCCAAAGATCCTGTTTTAATCATAAATATGTCACTTTAGGGAGGAAAAAAGCGTTCAGCTTTCTGATCCACCTCCATCCAAAAGCAGACTTACTTTCAAACGATGTCTTTTTGGAAGCGCAAGAGTTGATGGGTTATTATCATGGATGGAGCAATGTTTTGACCCCTTAATGGCTCCTAAATCCAGTGACGTTCCGTGGAAAACGTATGTAGGAAAGCAGATATCAGGTGTGTATGACAGGACAGCAATATTCCCATTCATTTCAGTCATTGAGAAATCCAGTTTGGATTTACAGTTTGGCCATTACCATTAACTACAAAATGACATACCTAGAGATTGATATAGGTTACAGCAGTTTAGCCCCGCCCATTTACGCTGACGTTATATAGAGTGTTGTTTGAAGGTTGCCAATCAGTGCCTATTTACATAATCAGTAACACAAACAGCCTGTTTTCTCCCGAGGGGTAAAGAGACGTTGCACAATGGTCATGTTAAAAAGTGAATGATGATGCTTTTGGTACAAAACACCACAAATATCATAAGTGGACCTCAGGGGGAAATAAAATACTGGAAACATGGAGATCTAGGGCCTTTAATGTAGAATGACAGTGGTTCAGTAAAGATTCAGTGTTAGGCAGTTACAACATGTCTGTATAATTGCGTGTCTGTTTGTTTTAGTATGCTCTTTGTTTTGCCAGAACACCCCCATTGTCAGAATCTTTGGGAGATGGACCAAATCTCAGCAGTTCGCTCTTTCTGGTTCATATCCTGGTTTTAAAACAAATACTGTAAATCTGAGCTGTTACATACGTCTCTGCCGTTTCTCCAGTGCGGGCTGAACCACGTCGAAGCCATTAGTGAAATTCTAGCATCTCCGATGCTGCATGTCAGTGACTGACACTGCTTTTCACATGGTTGCTCTCCCAGGCTAATGTGACAGCAAAATATTTACACAGCCTCCTGATTCGTCTAAACTGATTTTGATCCTTATCAAATATAGGACAAGCAAGCATCTGCTATCAGAGTCTCATGTGTTTGTGTGAGCTGGATGTTTATTGACAAATACGCTGGCCTGGGATTTGGGCAGCGGTAATCTACCCAGGATTTCATTTGTAGTTTAAATAGGATGTTTCCACTGCCTGATTACGGGAGTTAATTAGCTGAACCTTTGATGAATTACTATGAGTGGAAAGCATAATTGATAAAACGCTTGTTTTTGAAGTCATTTTTAAAAAATGGATGCTCTACCCAGCAGCAGGCCTTGCACAGCCATACATGTTTGAACCATCAGACCCAGAATCCTATTTGGAAATTGACCTACCCGAAAATCAACCTCGTTGTCTGCAACAGAATGGTCAATGATTTTCTCACATTTAAGCGGCTGTTCTGGCTAATCTACACTCCACAGTATTCTACAGTAATCTACTTGACTGACCCAGCAATCATGATTGTGCACATTTAGCAAGCAGTGATGCCCTCCATCAGTCATCCTGTTAGTGCCAGCACAATTAGCAGACAGCTGCACGACTTAGGACTACATGCACACAGACCGTTATGAAGACTGCCCTTCACCACATCAACATCGCCAATAAATATTGCCCATATCAGTCTAAATTTATCATCATTTATTGTTTCTGGTAACTTTTGTACATCTACTCCAGCTGTTTAATTGGTGAATAGAAACCACCCATCACCAAAAAGTTAAATGACATTTTACATGATTAGATTGTTTAATTATTGCAGATAAGTGTCTTGCAAGACTAATCAGCAGCAACATATTCCAGACATAACTCCACACAGTAAGGAGCCTGGACACCCAAGCAGGAAACCGACACGGGCCTTCTTATATTATATATGTTAGAGGTGCTGATATGGCAAAAATGTAATATTGTGATACATCAAGAGTATATGTGGTATTTCAGGGTATGTGCTTTTTCAGACAGTCTCATCAGTTGGAACTGTTAAGTGTAAGACTGTAGAGTCTTTAAGACTTTTGACTGGTGCTATTGCATATGACTAAACTCCTAGTGTCCAATCATAGCCAAGAATCTGAACAATTCAAAGAAGTATTCGGGATCAAAAAAAATTTCAAAAAAAAGTCTGTGGTTCACTTATAATTCAGATATTCAAGGACACAAGAGACACAATGTTGGGCTGTTAGAATAACTCATACTCCACTGAAAAGCAAATGCATTGTAGAGAATAAGCATGTAAAGACTTTTTTCTTTGAGTAATATTTTATCTTGAGTTATCACATCCAAGATTTCTGTTTTTTGTCCACCACTGATGCTCATTCCTAGAGCCCCCCACTGACCCTATAAAACTCTTTTCTTTCTCAACATCATTTTTTCCCTAAGCACCACTGAGCTGCAGTGTATCAGAAATGTTGGTCTCAGTCACTTCTCCAGTTGATACTGTTTATATGCTAAGACAAGTCCAAAGAAATCAAATCTGGACCCATAGACAACAGGCGACTACATCCCTTCTCCAAAGAAAACAGGCTAAAACTGGACCCCAGTTTGGAGCATTTAAATCTAGCGGCCGCAGGTGGCCTCGCTAAATGGGCTCAGTGGTGTCACTGTGCGACAGGCAGAAAAAATACATTTGCCCTGTATATATTACTGAAGCTGGACATGTGACAGCCTTGAAGAAAACACACCTGGTCCAGTTAGAAACGCTGTTCACGTTTGCTGTTGTCAGCCTGCATTAGCCAAAGTGCTTATATCAGCTGATTACTTAGAACCAAAGCAACAGATCTAATCTAGTTTTGTGGGCCTATACAGGATCTTGCAATGGTGTTTCGGGGGGACAGCATGTTAAACTTTTGGTGCTTGTTAACGTTCTGCTGCGAATAAGAGCCATGACCACAAAAACTTGTTCTCAAATCCACAAATTCTTTCAATCTGTGCACTAAGAACATTCAGAGTAATCAGTAATGTAAGCAAGCTAGCTGGCAAAGCACTACTGTTAGCTAACAGAACTGTCATGCCCCTCCAAAAGGTCAGGCTTATTTTTATACTCATCAAAAAAGTAGTTGCACCCAGAGGGAATCAACTGACAGGGAAAAAACTGCGGGTAGATTTGACATTATGATATCCGAATGATACGTTTCACGCTTAGTTGCTTAAATGATGTATGCAAGGAAGGGCATTCTCACTGTACCCAACTAACTCCTTTGTGAGCGAAGTGTGCCTCAGAGAAGAGTTGGAAAACGATTCAGCAGTTGGAGAGGGGTCACATTGCAGGGCTTCTGGATGGTCTTATCGGCTTATTTTCGCCATACTGGTCATGCAGATACTACCATAGCTGTTTCTGGCAGTGGATAGAAGAGAGCAAGCACCAGCGACATTAGGGATCTGGGAGATCTCCACAAACCACAGAGATAGAGAACCGACGAATTGTCTGACATGTGCAAAGTGACCCAACAGCCACGACTGCGGGACAATCAGTGAACAATAACGTCCTCCAGGAGTCATCCTGTTAGTGCCAGCACCATTGGCAGATGGCTGCATGGCACAGGACTACATGCACACAGAACGTTATGATGACTGCCCTTAACACTGCATGAATGTCACCAAAGACTGCAATGGTGTCATGGAGTGACTTAGAATGGTAGCGGGTCATCGACAGTAAGGAGTCTCGCTTTTGTCTTGGTGGAGACGACCAGCGAATCTGGGTGTGGAGGCACCTTTGTCAGTGCCAAGATGAATGGTTTGTTGTCACGTGTCACACGTCCAGAAGGCCTGGTGTCACTCCACCTCCACTCCTACCACACAATCTGCACAATCTGCAGGAACCATGTGAGAATATTCAAGATGTACGCCTAGCATGTTGGGAGACTTGAACATCTCAGCTGTGTATTTTTTTTTATCTGTATTTATTTATCTACTGTACATGTGAACATTAAGCTTCTCTACTACCTGCACTGTACACTTTATATATCTATACTGTTTACAACCATACTTACTGACACTGGTCTACGCCCTGCACCTATTCTACCGTTCGTTATACTGTATAACCCTGTACTAGTATAATGACAATAAAGTTGAAATGAATTGATCTATTATCTGTATGTGTAGCTCAATAAGTATTGTCCATATCAGTCTAAATTTCCAAAATCATCATTTATTGTTCCTGGTAACCTTTATTTTCCTTTCCAGTAGTATTTCAATCTGACCTCCATCTGGGTGTTACTATTCTTTAATTTTTTAGTTTTTGGGCAAATTTTTCAGCACTGCTAACTTGTTATTGTTATCAAGCTCTCTATCCTTCCCTACATTGAGCTCCACTTTCGGACTGGTCTATTTTTCACTCAGTTTGTTCCTACGCTAATAAGTTTACATTCTCACATACATATAGCCTCTAAATTTCTCCTACAGACATTTTCATTATGAGAATATGTCTGGTCCTGCGTTAAATGCGTAATGTCCAGTTCAGCTGAGATGGTTTATGTATAAGCCCCCATATGAAACATAAGAAATTAACCACATCACAATGTCCTGATCATAGAAGCTCACTTTACTGACTAAAGCAAACATCCCAGAAGGCACGTGGAACCACGTGGATGAACAGCATATCCAAGAAAGGTCAGCTGTATAGTCCGAAGAGGATATTTGGCATCCTTGGTATTTTAAACTATCGAAATCTGATCGATTGAGACCTACAGCTGCTAATGGTTGCACAGCAGGGAACATTTTTGATGGAAATGCTCCTGAGGTTGACTGTTTGGATTGAACGACATTCCACTGAGTTGTTTTTGTCTGCAACAACTGTCTTTAAACACTGGGCTGAATTATGCGGCCAAGTGTTCTTGACATATGTGGATTCCATCTGTGATAGAATCCTGTAAATGTAACAGGACTGCGGTTGGCAAGGCGTGCCATTAAAAATGGGCTTCTCCTGTAGTGCATTTACGCTTGACATTCAGCTTGAGATCTCTTCAAGCCATTAACACCAATTGTCCCTTCTGTTTTTCATTCCATGTGTTTGCGGGCTTAAAAGTCACTGTTGCAGCATTCGCCGAGCAGCAAGCCTCCGCGTCACCAAGACACAGAGTTTCGCAGTCGCTCTCTGCTGTGAACGGAATGCAAACATCCAGACAGGTACCTGGGGGACAGAGCCCACAATGTTCGAAAGGGTTGAGTTTCGCGTTTTGAAAATATTTAGCACGTACAGAGTGCATATTTGGACCTGCCCCTGACGAAGCTTGATGTTTTGCCTTGTTGTACAGCAGACACCCCCTGTTGTTTCTTTCCTTTTCCTCCTGGAGCAATCGCCAGTGTGGTGCAACTCATTTGGCAGCATTCCTCTTACCTTTTAAAAGAGGCCATGGCAGCGAACGCATAGGCATGTAAAAACAAACTCTCAGGGACAGGTTAATAGGACCCAGAGTCCACATAGAGGGGGAGGAAGCGGAGAAGGTGGGGGGGTAAGGTGCCCTCAGGCTTGGGAGTCGAGGTAACCCACATTTACCGAGACTACCTTCCAGTTATGCACAGTAATAATCCACACCTATCAAGCATTCCTAGGCAGAAGATTCACCTAATGGCAGTGGACAGACACACATAGATGGCATGGCCTTTACCGAAGCCACAGTGAACAATACCATCTTTGTGCAAAACCATGCCGGTGATAATAGCACCTATAAAACACTCAAGGTTTCTGAGTCAAAGCCAAGATGACTGTTACTCTTCTGCATTGTCATCTTTCAGCAACGTGTTGGATTATGGGAGAGAAAAAAAACGCCCAGGAACAATTCTCCACCAAGTCCACCATGGAGCAAATAAAAAGAAGAATGTGACACCGTAAAAGTAATGATTTTCGGAACAAAATAATAATACAAACAGACGTTATTACTGCAAATTGTGCTGCAGACATTCCACTACACTTCCCTTCACCTCCGAAGTGCAGACACAGCCTCTGCTCCCTCGAGGACACATTAAAAATCCCTCCACGTCATTAGGGGTTTGTTTAAATCCAAAATATTCCATTTATTAAACCTCCTAAATGAGATGGAAATGCAAACTGTAGAATAACATTGTAAATGAGGCTTGTGACTTAATTAGTGAAGTGATGCTCGCTTGGGGGCAAACACTGAATGAATGATTTAACAGCCCAGCATGAGGGTGTGACTGCATGCATTTTTTTCTCACTGCTAATTCAATCAGACAGCCTGTGTCATAGCTCAGTCTACTGCAGGCTGCATATCACTTCCTTTCAATTGTAGGCTCATTACTTGTTACTTTAGATGGCCACCAAGCTAGTTTGCTTTGGCTTGTGGAGAGAGTGCATTTACAAACCGGATTCCAAAAAAGTTGGGACACTAAACAAATTGTAAATAAAAACTGAATGCAATGATGTGGAGGTGCCAACATATAGTATTTTATTCAGAATAGAACACAAATCACAGATCAAAAGTTTAAACTGAGAGAATGTATCATTTTAAGGGAAAAATATGTTGTTTAAAAATTTCATGGCATCAACAAATCCCAAAAAAGTTGGGACAAGGCCATTTTTACCACTGTGTGGCATCCCCCCTTCTTCTTACAACACTCAACAGACGTCTAGGGACAGAGGAGACCAGTTTCTCTAGTTTAGAAATAGGAATGCTCTCCCATTCATGTCTAATACAGGCCTCTAACTGTTCAATCGTCTTGGGCCTTCTTTGTCGCACCTTCCTCTTTATGATGCACCAAATGTTCTCTATAGGTGAAAGATCTGGACTGCAGGCTGGCCATTTCAGTACCCGGAGCCTTCTCCTACGTAGCCATGATGTTGTGATTGCTGCAGAATGCGGTCTGGCATTATCTTGTTGAAAAATGCAGGGTCTTCCCTGAAAGAGATGACGTCTAGATGGGAGCATATGTTGTTCTAGAACCTGAACATAGTTCTCTGCATTAATGGTGCCTTTCCAGACATGCAAGCTGCCCATGCCAGATCTTACTATCCATCTTGGCTTCAGAGAGACACTGACACTCTGAGAAGCTCTTTTTATACCAAATCATGTTGTCAATTGACCTAATTAGTGTTAATTGGTCTTCCAGCTGTTCGTTATATGCTCAATTTCCTTTTTCCATCCACTTATTGCTACTTGTCCCAACTTTTGGGACATTTGTTGACGCCATGAAATTTTTAAACAACATATTTTTCCCTTAAAATGATACATTCTCTCAGTTTAAACTTTTGATCTGTGATTTGTGTTCTCAATAAAATATTAGATGTTGGCACCTCCACATCACTGCATTCAGTTTTTATTCACAATTTGTTTAGTGTCCCAACTTTTTTGGAATCCGGTTTGTAGATAAGCTTCAATGTTATCATCTAAAAGCTGATGCAGGGAATAACTCCCTTTTAATAAGGACTTCTCGGCCTATGCACTGTGCTTTTCTGTGTGTCAGCCTGTAAAGGTCAGAGAGGTCCAGTCGGACTTTGCATAAACCATTGGTATCTGGATGCAGATCTGATGCAAAGGTGGATGATTCAATCACATCCTTAAAACACATGTTCTTCAGTTTCAATTGAGTTCTCATTTACTACTCTCTTAACATGCACACAATCATCAGATTCATCCACTCAAGTAAGGGGTCTGAAATAGAGGGTGGCGTTCTTGCAGGACACATGATCTTGTGTAGTGGGAATAAATTCCAGTGTCTTACATGGATATAATCACCTCTGGATATAATCATCATCCAAAGAACAGATGCACAAATAGTTGCACCCAGAAGGAATTGCCCTACAGGAATTATACTTGGTGTGTTTGTTCAGGAACAGAATGTAGAATACATAGAAATACACTATACATTGTGATATGCTTCAGTGTGTTAGCTCAACCATTACCAGAGCTGTCCTCAGGGAAGTCCAGCATGACTGTTTCTTCTTCTATGCAGTTGCCATTTTTGAGAAATGTGAGGTTTTGCTATTAGAGCATCGGTCATCATGTTTCCCACAGTAGCCGAACTACGAAAGCAATGAAACCATTTGCAAAACACATGTAGACCCGTTATGTTACATCAGCCCAAAAATCTTCTCAAAAATAGATCTAAACACCAGATTCTCCAGTCCTGCAAGGAGACTGGTCCTAACAAGGACTGCTCAGGAATGTGTGCGGTTACAACAGCAGATAGCATTTAGCTGAGCTACAAAGAGATGAGCAGGCCTCTGTTTATACATCCCCCGAGCGGCATGCTCTGACGTCCCTCTGTCAAAAGAGAAACACTACATGTTGACATTGCGTGTGTGGTAGACATTTTTACGTCAGAGATTCTCCCGGTTCTTTCTTCTTTCCCCCCGTCTGCAACCCCAGTTTATTTGAATGGTGTATTACTGCTTTCCATTGTCTGGTACTGTCTACATTCTGTTCTTGTGACAAGTGGTAGGTCTGAGGTCTATGTTAAAGAAATAGACAAGAGGCCTTGGTTCAGGGAGCTGAAAAATCACGAGAGCATCAGGAGTCAAACCAAATAACCAACTCCAAATGCTTTCAAATGACGGTAAAAGAGAAGAAAGCAGGGCATTATCATCACCCACCACGGCATCAGTTAAAGAAATACAAAGTATAGACTAACAAACAGCATCTCTCCATGAAGGAAGGCTCTCAGAGTGTAAAGTGGTCAGTGAGCCCATACAACTTTAATCAATGTTGAGGAACAGTGTGTGAACCAGGTGCAGTCCCATCATGTACAGTACAGAATGCACAGAAGTTAATGTTCTTTTGATTTCCAGTTAAAATGACCATTAAAGTTCCAAGTCTCAGCTTTGACCAGTCCATTGTCTTTCCAAGCATATTTGACTTGTGTCCTTAATGTCCTGGTTTCTTATTTTTGGCCTGTTATATTTTCTCAGTTATGGTTTTGGCTACACGCTCCTTCAGACCTACAGCACTGAATTGCCTTTTTTCACTGAAACGCCTGTGAATTTTGTTACATTCGGTTCGATTATCCATCAAAGACTAAACCTCTAAGTACTTTTTATCTGTTGATGATGATACTGGATGTTTCATGAAGGTTAGGAGGTCCCAGGTACCTTTTGACCTTTGAAGTGGATTATGTGATGTACTAAGATCCTGAAAAATAAATTACGAGTTGCCAGTTTGTCTAGAAACTGTATTGATGAAGGGCCAGTCTCTGTGCTGTAAATTACAATACAAGCTTAACAGATAAATGATGCAATACAACTGAATAACCAATTCTCAGTCTCTGTGTTTTTAACATCGGTATGTATTCAGCTGGGGAAAAAGGGGAAAAAACCTGAACAAAGCACAGAGTAGTCCAAGTGGAAAACCCTCATGCCTGCAGTGGTTCAACATAACCCTGAACAGCACAAACAAGGGGAACACGACCATGAATACTTAATGGCTGCTCTATTCCAAAACGGTCTTTTTCCATTAATCACCATGAATTCTCCTCCACTGTTACCTGGAATCGTATGGTTGAATGTATTTTCCGCTATTACTGCTAATTTGGAGATGTGTGATATTATTACCTGACGTCTCCACACTCCGCTTATTAATAATGCTATCAAATCATGCATGCAAAGGATTTTCCCTTGATAAGATATTCCACTGAAAAGGCCATAATGAGATTATGTGCTACAAAGGCTGCACTGAGTGCACTAGATAAACGAACCTTTTTCAGCATGGGATTACACAGGCTCTAAGTGAGATAACAAGAATGACTTTTCACTTTTGGACCACTACATTAAAAACTACAACCATGACTATCTTAATGGTGTCCCCCAGGAACTGAAGGAATAAAGTATGGCATACAGCTATTTGGAATGCATTGTGGAGCTTATTGCATAATGCTTTACCGCACAGGCATTCAATGGTACAAGGCACAGAGGGTATGCTCTGAGCTTCCAGGCCACATCAGCCCATACAGCTGGACTGCTTCAAGCTATCTTACTGCATAGCCCCTTGAAGAAAACCCAGCTGATTAGGTGACGAACCCCAGCACCCTCAGGCACACTTACGCTTCCCTAAACAGGTCAAGTGACTCGACCCGATGGTGGAAAAAAACTGGCCAAAGCAACTCTCTTCTATCAACGTAAGAAGTCAGTGTTCAGCCCCAGGCATATTTATGAGCTAGTGCGGACAGTTGGACAGGTCGGGGGCACCTCCAGCTGACCCTGACGAGTCTCAGCTCAGCTCAGCGGGGTCCTGCAGCCAGCAAGCGCTGAACTGGCTCAGCCCTGTGGAGGAGGGGGGCAAACAGTCATCAACAAGGCCCACTGCATTCCTCAGTGCTCCCCGGCCAACGTCAACAGCTGCGGGCAGGACCGAGCCCCCACCACCGCTCACCTTGCCTGGCGTCTCGACAGCACGCTGACAGCGAAACCCTCCCAGCACGAGAGGCCATGCTGCGTCTGAGGCTTCCACCAATCAGCACATGTTCCACTCAAGTCCAAGGCAAAAAAATGACCTTGCCACATAGGCATACCACATAAGGTGAACGGTAAAACACCCAAATATCACTGACCCTTTACAGTAAACCACTCCAAGGTAAGCTAAAACAAGAGACTAGACTGGTGTTGTGGCAAGAGCTGAGTATTCCGAACAACTCTGAGGCCTGCAGACCATTCAAAAGGATTCTGCTGTCCACTGCTTCTGAACATCTGCCCTGACGCCTGACAATTACACGATCGAAAACACCATTTCATCCATTCTCCATATGACAGGGTACTCATTAATCATGACTGAGGGCCTGTTTTGATCTGGCTACATATTTATGGCAGCTCCACCAAAGTGACCTTTCAAGGAACCGATGCATTTCCAAGCTTCCTCTTCATTTGCCAAAAGTAACTGTGGCAGTCATTAAACTGACACTCACTGTGCTCGAGACTGCCAGAGTACCAACCACTATGATACAGTCTTTTATTTTTTCATGCCCTTCCTACAAAGAGAGCAACAGCACATTGAGCTAAATAATTCACCACAACTGCCCACCCACCAAAGTGGAGTACATGGGCCAAGTGTGTGGAATTTCACTCATTCAACACATTTAATTGGATCCCTCAAGTTGTATTCTAAGTTGACTTGTTTTTCTTATGACGTGTGCACCATGAATGATTTCATCCTGAGCAGAGGGTCAAGCAGGGGAATTTTGGCCTGTAAACTTTTCAATATCGTTTGTCCATTGTAAAGACAATTCAAGTGTAGACAAATTGGCCAGATCCAGCCGTACTTCACAGCCAAGGCAGCCTCCAGCCAATACCCTCCCTGTCACGGAGAGAAAACTCGAGGTGCTCCGTAATCAATATGCATTTCACATCCGAATGGAAGAGCAAATTCCTTCCAAGAAACAGGATCCGTTATATTAGCCACCATGGAGTAAAACAACAGAGACAGAGACATCCATCAAAAACCGGGCTGAGGGTTTCCTCATGTCTTACACACCCTTAAACCCCTTTAAAACCGGCCAGCGTTTGATAGTGACCCAAAGACGAGCAACACTGCCTTACATGTTCCCCGTCCTGTCACGTCAGTATAACCTGAATCTGAAGTGCCGAAACCTGCAACACAATACCCCAGGTTCCAATGACACGGGGAACAGTCGAACCACAGCCGCTGATGTTCAATCACTGGGCTTATTGCAGACCCTTCAAATGGAAGCAGATGTTGGACTTCACAGGCGTCTGTGACCTGAGCTAGCAGAGCACACCCACTTCACTTCCCTCCCCTCCTTTCTTTTCCAGGATATTCTTCCCTCGATCCATCATAAAACCATCAAAGTATAAAGCAATGTACGGGAAGAAATGCAGTGTTGCCTGAGCAGCCTAGTCTCCGTGTATCCGTGCCTTGTTTCCAGGTGCAGGTTGCACGGGCACCCCAAACCACTAGTGGGTGGATGGGAGAGGACCTGCCTTGCGTGCATGTATGTGACTTTTCTCTTTCCCCCTTCACCAAAAACGCATGCAGACCACAGCACAGCATTTAACGTCCATCATTTGAATAAGCCCTTGTTCCACTGAATGATTCTACAGATGTGACTGCTAAGGACAAGCGTCCATATTAGTCATTTAGATATTATATTCATTGTAAATCATGTCGTCCCACTGAAACGACATGCCTTTGAGGTGCTGCCAAACGTTGTGAAACGAATTCCTCTTCAAATGGTGACTTGCGATATCACGCCAAGAAATTTGTCCACGTCTAGTCAGAACAGTAATATTCACCTTTTCAGGGCTGTTTAGCTCCTTCTTTGAGAACACAGCAGCCGTGCATAAAGGGAGGTTTTTGTTTGAAAGCATTTTCCAAACGATTTGCGTCCCCTCCCTAGAAAACTACACTATTGAGACCATTTCTTCATACGAAATCTCTCTCTTTAAGCTCTCCCCACAGGTTTGGGTCAGGGGACTGGTATGGCCACTGCGCAAGCATGGTCACTCTGCGGTCGGTGAAGCCTTTCTTGTGGATTTGGAGGTATGCTTTGAATCTTAGTGTCTTGGCAAAAGCAGACACATTTTTTGTTTAATCTAAAATCTTCTGGTATTTAAGTCCATGATGCCATGTGTCTTTAAAAAAATGGTTCCAGGGTTCACCAGGCCTGCATCATCACGAATCCATCACCATACATTCCACACCTTTTAAGACTTCTTATGTTTTCCACTGCTTGAAAACGGCAGCTGTCTTTTACATGTTGAGTACATTTAATGGAAAGAACCATTAAACCTGCATAGACAGTTAAATATTAGAGCTTTCTTCTCTCTTTTTGAAAGATACCATTATATTGCAACAGCAAACATCTGCTTTGTGTGATGTTTAAAGCTTTAAGCCAGGCAACTTTTGCGGTCCGTCAAGTCTTTCCTCTGGCGGACATTCAAAATCGTTCCATTTGCTGGCATTAGGTGACCTCAGGATTAACTACAGAAAACACTTTACCTCTCACACCTCAGTGATGGGGCAAAACATACTTGCGCCATATTCCAGGAAGGTTCATCACAGCACCAGTCGTTTAGAACTTTTAATTATTACCCAAAGCATTTTATAGCCTTGTTAAAGGCTACTGCCTGATTTATGAAGGTCAACAACCCTTTGTTCTTTAGTCGTCTACATAGACAGATGACATTTTTAACCTAGTGAAACTGGATGTCGGGGACAACCACTTAATAGTTTATAAAGTACTGGGTGCTTTTCAAAGCTAATGCAGGAACAGCAACATGAGCCAGTTAGATAAGAATTTTAAGCAGGATAATCACTGTGACAACAGTAACTGGGTAGTTTTACTTCCCTACATTTTCCTACATTTCTCTCTTATTGGCAGTGTATGATAAATAATAAAGATATGGTTCTATAATTTTGGCCATTTTGCCAACATGTACCAATAATACTGGTGCAGAAACCCAAAGTTGAGCAGGCTGACCATTCTACAGTAATAGCACAAAACAGACAGCACAGTTCTATTAGAGCGCTAGCACCATCTAGTGCTTCACTGTCGAGTGTTACTTATTATAGCATCCTTGTATTTTATGTAGCAACAGTCTATGCTGCCAATATAGTGTCAGTTCTAATCTGCCCAAGGGCTGAGCATGCATCTTAAGACTGGGCAGTTCTACTAATGTTTAGGTGTAACTGCACACACATACCCTTGCTTTAGCAGTCCCAAACCTCTGGCCTGGACTGAGCCCTCAGGTGTGTGAAAGGCTCGGTTAGACACTTTGCCTCGACTGTACAGAAACATTCATTTGAATGCCCGGCTCTTATGCTGGACAATGGCATTAATGATAATCATCACCACCAGCCCTGTGGAAGTGCATTAGACCTCCACAGCCACAAAAGATCTCCATAGTAACTGCCACCTGAGCTGCCACCGGCGAAACATAAAAGTGTGGTAATTATCCTTCTTTCAAGTCAAGCTGCACCTGACGAATTGTTATGAAGTGAACTGTGGTGAATATGTACAATTATATATGAGAATCTGAGATAATTACATTCATTTAGCTTCCCATATGTGTTACCAGAGCAAACTGCACACTTCATCAAAATAGTCTGCGCATAAAAAGAACCTGATTTTACTTTCTTTCTCTTAATCTGAATGCTCTCTTCTGATGTCGCCTCGAAAGCTCATGCTCCTTTATTCATAGCGTGAAACGACAGATACAAAACATTATACCGTTTTCACACTGCGGTTACCCCCCTTGGGTAATCGGAACTAATGTGCGCCTTTGCACGCAACACTATAAACCACGTTGTCTCAAAGATCGGTGCTGGCAATACAGTGGCTACCATGATTTAAGAGCCTGATTTAATTTGGTCAGCAAATGCAATTGAGGCAAGATGGCTCTTCTGGACAGTTAGCTGAAAGGGCTGTTGTTGCACTGGAGTCTGGTCTATGTCTGAGTGGGCGTATGGACGATTATAATTCCTGCTCCCACGCGAAGGCAAGCAAATTATACACAGGCACTTAGCACTGGACGCAATAAGCACCGCAGAGAGCCAAGCACGTTCGTTTTAGGCCGTCCTTTCTTGCTGGGCTGTTAAACGTTAAAAGCATTCTGCTGCTTTGACGTGCAAAAGCTGTCCTCAATATGTGCGATGAAAAACTGCCCCTGCGTGCATCTGAGATTCATTCATTTGAAGCCAGGCTAGTAGGTGCCATTTGTCTAGTGCATATTCAAACTGACACGCCATGGAGTAACTCCAAACCAAAAATATGACAAACACATGTCATGGTGGAAACCACTCAAGCAGCCGTTGTGGCCTTTATTACGTACACTAAGAAAAAAACAAAAAAACAAAAACAAAACAAACCAAAAAAAAAAAAAAACACGTTGTAGCTATTTTATTCTCAAAACAATGCTCACCCAGACTTACAGTCATCCATTACAAACATCAAACAGCAGGTCTGTATTCTGGACAGCAATACACCAAAGAAAAAACACTCCTCAACTAAACTGCAACCACGTACAAGCAGGAAAACAAGGAAAGCTGTGTCTACAAAGTGCCAGAGTATGGAATTCTAAAAACACTTTGCCACGCCCCACCCACCCCAACCCTCCCGCTGAAATGCACACACATATCCTATACTCTTCTTATTGCATCGTCAATATCCGACATTTGTTCCTTCAGCTGGTTCCACTGTTCTGGGTTCAGTGCAATACCTGAGAGAGATTTTAATACAGTTGATGAAGCGTATTAGTTGAAAAGACAGGCAAAGGACATTTCCAGAACATGCATTCGAACATTAAGAAAGTTTAACTCTAACATGAAAAAAATGAACAGTTGTCTCGAATTTTAGCATTTCCAGTCAAAACAACCATTAAGTACAGTTACATTAAACAGATATTTACACAGAAGCCTCAACATCTAAATGCATCTTCTCCTTTCTCACTAATTGTGCCTCCATCCTTATTCAGGAAACTGAAAGCTGCAGGGATGTTTTTCCCCACACCTCCAAAGTTCAGTCTTAGAAGATGCTTAGAAGAATTTTCGGCTTCTCATGGTCCAAGCAAATTGAAACACGTTCAGTGATGCTGAGGTCTGGACCTCCAGACCTGAAGCTCCAGACCATTCTTCTGAGACCATAAGCAGCTCAATAGATTTGCAAATTTGTTGTACATTTTCTTATCTCAGTGACAGCTTCTTGACTGCTACATGTCCTTTCAGACTCCTAGCATTATCTTCTCACTTTGGAATAATTGACTGAAACATCTGTGGATGCTTTTTTTTCCAGATCTGAATGAAGCTTAAATTTCTCTTGAGTGTTCTTTATCTTTATCAGCAGCTCTTGCACTGTTCTTAGGTGTCTCATGTTTCTGTATCTTTTAATAATAAATTTTTTTAAACTTCCCCCTTCCTTAGTAAACTGCACTTTATGGAGTTTGGACTGGAGATTCTTTAAATGAAGGGTGGAGAAGTTTCACAGTCACAGTTAATTCAGACATAAAGCTGCGTCTTTTTCATCTATGCAAAACATGGAACAGCAGGTTCGATAATTACCTTTTTTCCCAGGCTTCATTTCACCGGCTTGGTCCATCCAGTATTCTCGAATGTCAATCAAGACTTTTCCTTTGAAATCCCTGACACTAACATATCGCAATTTTCCAATCTGAAACAGAGATATCATTTAACTATCAATTGTTTTGAAGAAAATGACAGGAAATGGTACACCAGTCGAGTTTATAAGCATTTATTACCGACGTTAAATACACATTCTGTTCTTAAAAGTATAGTTTACTGGGGGAAAAAAAATTACACTTCCCTTTACTCCAAATACAGTGAATCGGCCAAGACATGGTTTTTGATACCTTTCTTTTTTTTTTTTACCTTTTTAAGCTTTGCACAGAAGCCGACATGGACAGAAGTACAGGGCACAACTGTAGCAGCCATCCTAAAACCTGAACTTTGTCCACACTTTGGTTCATTTTTAAAGACAGCAATATTGTGACACAGTGTCAGAAAACACTTATGCAAGTATTTTTAGGCTTACTTAAGTAATTGGTGTGGTTTGAGGCAAGCAGATGATGATTTATGTGTCACGCTTGCCTAAACCTCACTGGTGGTCGTCAACATCCAGTATTTTTGAACTAGATAAACCTTGTAGCGGCAGTGCAAAATGAAAATGCTGTGGTAGGTTGACTACATTTGCTTTACGTTTTAGACATGGAATGGAGTAATACAACATAGCTGAGACTTATTAAATGAATAAGATTTAACAATGCTGCTGTAATTAATTTTTCTCATTTATAAACAGCCCCTTGAACTCTCTCCAACACCGCATTTATATGTACTGTAATACTTTAAAAAAAAAAAAAATTTTAATTGTTGCTGTACTTTTGAAGCACGTTTTCCCATAGTGACGACTTCTTTAACTTTCTTTTACGGCAACTTGCATTTTGCATCCACACCAGCCTGAGGGGTTATTATTTTTCCATAGCTCATTAACATATCACTTTAGATTGGCTTTAAAAGTAAAAATACAGCAGCATTTAAATCATCACCACAGTGACTTTATTTTATAAATAAATAAGCTCAGTTAAGTTTACACTGAGGTTTAGAAATTTGGTCAAAAATGACCAGAATTTTGTAGATGCCTGCTCATCCAGTGTTTCCTCTGAAAGGTAGTAGATGGAACTCTGTCCCTCTTTACTGCAGTAACAGCCTCAAATTTACTGGGAACGCTTTACACTAGACATTTGAGCATTGCTATGAGGATTTGATTGCATTCAGATACAGGAGCATCTGTGAGGTCCCGATCACCCCTGGTGGACGAAGTACACAAACCATGCACTTAGTTAGAGTATAGATACCCAAGGTAAAATTACTCCAGTAAAAAAAAAAAGTTCCCCCCTCTAGATCTCTACTTGAGTAAAAGTACTAAAGTATTTACCTTTAAAATGTACTTAAGTATGGCGAGTAAAAGTAGCATGATTTATTATGGCTCTAATGTCCTATTATTATTTCTGGAACAAAGACTCTTGCTTAATCAGTTAATATTAGGTTAGGAGCCTCTAGTGTTACTCAGCCCACTAGTCCATTAAATAGTCTGACCCTGAGCTCTAGCCCAATGATTATAAGCACAAAACACTACAGGCAAACAAAAACTGTTTGGTAGAATTATGAAATACCTTTTTGCAAACCAGCAAAGTATTGGTTTAATGTGGATTTGCAACTTGGTTACTAGTTTACATTTGGGAACCTTTATGCACAGGTTCACAAACGAGTTTTCCTCTACTATACTGCATCCAATTTTACACACAAATAAGCCAAAAGGAATGACACATTTCATATAACGTAGGGAAGTAAAAGATTTGAGTTTCTCAGTACTTCAGTAAAGTACAGATACACAGAAAAATTACTTAAGTACAGTAACTAATTACATTTACTTTGTTACTGTCCACCACTGCAAGCAACATTCCAACTACAACTGCAGCACTGGATGGAGCTCCAGCAGAGCACAGTTTCACCCCTTTACAGCCAAGAGCTGCAAAGCTTTATACCCCTCTAGCAAATATTTGGCTGTCTCATTTTCCTAGCAACACATTACTATAAAAATGATATATATGCTGAATTAAAAACGGTCTTTAGATACTTTCTGACATAACGTTAAACTTCCAACACTAACTTTATCATCTTACTTATTTACATGGCAAGCATGTACACAAAGTGTTTGTAAGTGCGAATATCTAGGAAATGTTCCCAACCTGGAACATGTTGTCATCGTTGTTTCGGTCGCTCTTAGAGGAGCTGCTGGGTTTGGAAGTCTCTCCACTCTTCTGCTTTTTAGCAGGTTTCTCTGGGGCACTCGCCTTCTTTCTCTTGGCCTGTGACAAATGTTATAAATCATGGCATTTAGCCTGCAGCTTAAACATACACTGAAAGTCATGTCATCACACGTGAGCGAGTGCCAATTATCTAAACAAACAAACAACAAAAAAATTAAAAACAAAAAACAAACAGCCAATAAGTTCTGGGTGTATCCAACAGAAAAACAGACAAGTAATTCTGTATCCAATAATATTCTGTAATTTGTGTTATTTATAACACATTAATGATCGTACCTTGGTTTCTGCTTCGCTGTCAGAACCACTGCTGGATGTGGAGGACAACACTTCTTTTGATTTAGGCATGCTGGTGAAGACAATGACAAGACTGTTACTACAAATGTGAGCTAACACTGCCCCCTCGTGACAATTCAAGAAACTACATAATTCGCCAGCACCACAGGGTTCTTCACACCAACACTCAAATGGTGCGATTTAAACTTTCTGCCGTATAGAGCTGCAAAATGTATTGTTCATAAATAATCACTGGCCTTTATAGTGCTGACTTTGCAAACACAATTTTTTTTTCAGGTCTGAATGGAGCTGTATATTGCAGAATGTTTTGTGGATGTGCATGTAGATGAGTATCCATGGTTTATATGCTAATCAAAACTTTCGTATATCAGGACTGTATTTAGATTTTTGACAGTCCAAACTGTCATCCCATTAGAAACGTGATTTCAATCAAAGTTTCCACAAAAAATATCTTTTGAAGAATCATCTTTACTGAAATATCTTTATTTGCATTTACTCCAATGAGTGCCGGAATTTTACTGAAGAAAAAGACATTTGCAATTAGTCCCCAGGAATTTCTACTCCATACAGCACAGACTGAAATGGTTATACATTAGACTGCCAGCCCGATTAATTGACATCAGTGACTGTATTTGATTTTTGATGAGTGCACTGTCATCTCTCCAGCAACTGTGTCAATAAAAGTCCACAAACACATCTCAGAATAGCTAAGTAATATTGGTTTGCACCTACAAAGTGCCCTGAACCCATGTAGAAAGCCTGGTGATGCCTCCTCAGGATTTTCAAATCTGATCAGTAGTCTAAAAAAGTCTGATTTAAAAAACAAAACTGATCTGCCTGCTCTCTGAACACAAACACTGACTGTGTTTAGTTATAAGTATTTTGGGGGTGGAAGGGGAATTAAACCCCAGTCTGCAGCATGGAGGGCAGCAGTGAGGTCTGGACACACAAAAAAAAACAGACAAGAAGTCTAAATGTATAGTCTGATTGTGAAAAACATTATTATTAATAGCTTGTTGAGAGATCTGGACACTGTCTTCTTGAAAATACAGGCAGTCTGGGTGAGTTCATATAATTAACTAATATAATTTAAGTAACTACTGTAATTGCATTTTTAATGCTGTATAGCTTTTTCAACAGCTCTGTTCAAAATGTATAATTTATAATATATTATATTTATATTATTATATCTACATTTTTCTACACACTGTTTGAGATATAGAATATTATCAAAATATTTTATAGATGTATCTACAACAAAATTGCTTTTATATAGTAAAGAGTATATTTTGAATAGTAATGTATACTGTAGTACCATGTAAGGTCGGTATTTAGCCCAGCTAATTCAACAATATATTTTTTTATTTTTGGCAAAGCAAATTGAAATAGCAATACATAACCAAAGCACTAATATTTTCCCATATATTCCACAACCCTACTGCCATAATCCTTGAGTACCTCGTGCACTGTTTACAAAGAAAGCCTACATACATGGATGGACATGGATTTCTAATCTGCTAATTATTCATTTTTAGAAAAGCTTTTTTATTTAGTTTTTAGTAAGCAAGTACCAACATGCAACCAAGCATTAGCAAAATAGCTTTTGCTCTTTGCTCTATTTTACTTCCACATTCAGAGAACAAGCTTATCTTTGGTTATGAGGTCTCAGGGGAACTGTATGTAGATAAACTTCTGACTCATTCTTCTAAATAAAATGCACATTCATTGCCAGCCTTTTTAAGGACGCCTTGCAGCTAAGCCACACTCATTATTCCCTTTACCAGCTCCACTTACCATATGGGCAACGTTGTAGTTCTACAATTACAGACTGTAGTCCATCTGATATTCTGCATACTCTGTACTTCAACTGGTGATGACCCCCAAAGGACCACCACAGAGCAGGTATTATGTGGGTGGTGGATCATTCTCAGCACTGCAGTGACACCGACTGTGTGGATCAGACACAGCAGTGCTGCTGGAGTGTTTAAACACTAATTCCCGGTTCTAACCGGAGCTTCTGAAGAAGTTAATCAGCAGGGGTGAGAATTGCTGAAGTCCTGCCGATATTATTGTGCTACTTAAATCACAATACGTTATTATTGCATAACATATAGTGTGAGAACTTTTTTGTGCAAGGGTAGTGACCCTGATGCCCACACATCATTAATGCAATAGTTTCTACTGAACTTAAAGCAAGTGGATTTATTATTATAGTACCATAGCTGTCATTATTTTAGTGCCAAGGGTTTCAACTGCAATTGCAATTTATGTAAAAGAAATACAAGTAGCCTACGTGGTGTGTGTACTGATATGACATCACCCCCCCACCCACCCCAATAATTAAATGGAGAAGTAGTAGCAGATTGTGGTTGAAACTACAGTCCACAGGAAGTTCTCCAAGACGAGGGTTGGTGACCACTGGACTAGAGAATGACCACCACAAACTGTGCAACAACAGATCAGCAAAATGGCAAAACTGTCAGGATACACACACAGACACACACACACAAATTGTTTAAATAGAACCATGGACATGCAGAACACTTTGCATGATTAAAGGTTTTTTTGCACTGATGGAGAAAGTGCTGTGTATGGTTCTATACAGAACCTTTTAGAAAAGGGTTCTACTACAATTACAACATCAGCTTTAACAATAACAGAACCCTTTTAAAAAAATCATACAACACATTCAGCATAAAGCTAAAAATGTGTGGCTTCTTTGAGTGTTTGTGGTTCTACATGGAATCATTTTGTCTGCTAAAATATCCCTGAAGAAATAGATGTTTTAAACTATGCACTTCAAGACTTTTCACAACACATATAATACACATTTGTCAGACATCTGACATAAGGAAGAACAGTCAAAGTAGTGCCACGTGACCGTATTTCTGATCAAGTTAAACAGGACTGACTATCCTGTCTCAGTAGCAGTCAGGAAGTGTTTTTGAATACTCAGTTAATCCACAATAAACTCAGCATAGCGTATTGCAGCTGTGTGCACTGATCTCGACAGGACTGGGGAAAATGCACACTGTCTGTGTAAGGGCTTTTATAAGAATTAAGCCTAATATATAGAATATGCTTAACAACACAATTAACTTCATGGCCATCTTACTAGAGCTCGTCTCCTCACCGCTGCTGCTACTACAAATCTTCAGGTGGATGAAGAACAGGTGAAAACAAGGATGATCAGGATGACACACTTTACATACAGCCTCCACAAAAATAGACACCAGACTAGGCTAGAGGACTTAATCCATAAAACCGGCACACATCTCTGGATCAGACATTGGGAGATATTTGGGACCTTGTGACAGTTTATCAAGATAACAATAAACGGAGGGCTCTGATCTACTGTGTGTGACTGTACATCTACAAAAGATGGATCAACACGGTAGAAGGTGGGTGTGGCTAATGGAATGGACACAGTCCAGTCTGACCTGGCACAAACTCACTACCAAAGGCCAATGTCAACAAGAAGAGGGCACCCTGCTCAAAGGTAGCAAGAGCTGCTTCCACGACAGCGGCTGACCCGAGCACAGACCAGACTTTCGGCAGTTCCTTACAAGCCTGCTGAGATATTTTTACACCTCCGGAAACAGGCCAGGCGTTGTGGCCCATCTTGCCCTGCAGCCTCAAATCCACACAGGTAAATTAAAGCGCAGTCTAGGGCACACCAGGGTTTGTATGGAGCTGGGCTTGGTGGTCTCAAAGTGCAATTTTCCAAACAATGTCTAATCACTAAAACCTGCCGCTGACTTTCTGTATATATCTAATGCATTTTTATACTTGTGGTTAACAAATCAGCTCGTTACAACGCCAGCAATAACCTGTCCAGCTAACGTTAGCTCAAAACTCCAGGCTCAAACGTGGGTAGCAAGGCCTCCGATAAGGCATTCATAAAGGCCCCTGTCATTGTACTGGTAACCGCCTGCATACACCCCCGAGTTCTGCACACTGAAATACACAAATATGGTCTCAGAAAATACATTAGGTGTCATTCGACTTCAGCTGTATGTACCGTGACTTACATTGAACGTCGCAGTTAGCTGGATGCTCTTTCAACGCGTACTTACAATGGTGGGAAGTCTGGGTACCAAGATGACCGACCAATCATAGCTTTGTTCCGTGCCGCGAAGGTTTGTGGGAAATGTAGTTCTTTCTTTTGTTCCAGGCCTTGAAAAGAGCCAGGAGAAAGGTATAGGCTTTTATAGACTCCATATTCTGCATGCTTACTGTATATTGTATCCTTTCCCCAAATGATGTGATATTGCTTTATGTACTAAAGCAGACAAAATGATTTTACAATATTTTTCAAACTTGTTTTTGTCCCTTAAACATACTCCTCCAGTTACATTAAGAGTGATATGTGTAAATACCCTCTGTTCTGATTGGATGCTAATTCAAAATACAGTCCTGACTGAAACTCTCTTAATGTGACTGGACGTCCTAAACAGGGTGAACTGGTGCAGTTTACTGTATAAATATGTGTTGGTTTTCTTGACATGACAAAAATGGTCTCTAAACGGGCTGTATTTTCATGAAAAGAAATTAAAGGACTTGGGAGAGAAATGCATTTTTTCTACTTTAACAGTGTTTACACACCAAATAAAGCTCTTTTATTTCATAATTGTGAGGAAAATTCAGTTCACTAACTGTCCACGCCACTAAACACTTCTACCTTGCTGGTCCACCTTGTAGATGTAAAGTCGATAGCTCATTTGCTGCTCCAGAGTTTGTGTTGGTCATCCTCTAGTCCTTCATCAGTGGTCACAGGATGCTGCCCACAGGATGCTGTTGCTTGGATAGTTTTGGTTGGTGGACTATTTTTAGTCCACCAGTGACACTGCTGTGTCTGAGACACTCACACCAGCACAACACATACCACCACCACATCAGTGTCAATGCAGGGCTGAGAATGATCCACCACCCACATAATAGCTGCCCTGTGGGGGTCCTGACCAATGAAAAAAAAAAGGTTACCGGGAAAAAACAAAAGTAATTGGATGATGCAGAGAAACATCTGGACTACAGTCTGTAATTGTAGAACTACAAGGTGCACCTATGTGGTAAGTGGAGCTAATAAAATGCATAAAGAGTGTAGATATATTAGTTAGAGGTAGTTTTAATGTTTTGGTTGATCATCTATGTGTGTTATTGTGCCATTCTGTGTCGGACAGTGGGGTTGAATTTGCTAAGTAAGTACAGACCATGTACGGATATATACGTGGTCGTATATGGCTGTTACAGACCTGCGATCTTGCCTAAAGTGCTATGTTCCTATGTCTAAGATGTCACCTTATATATAAAAACAGAAAACCCACCCATCATCAAAAGAATAGTTGTTCCTATAGCTGCACCAAGAAGGACTTAACCCACAGGAATTAAACTAGGTTTGACATTGTGAGGCATTAAGTTTCATGTTGCACCAGAAAAAAAATATATGCTTGACAATTTTATTTGCCTTTTCGCCATCCTGGTAGGCCAGCTGAAACTCTGTGCTCTGATAGAACTTGTCTTGTCACTGCTGTTGCAGCTACAAACCTTTAGCTGGATGAAGAGCAAGTAAATTAGACCAGATGGACACACTTTATTTGCAGCAAGCTCCAAGGGCATCACCAGGGAGAGGAAGCAACACCAATGTTGACTCTAGTTTTGTTTCTGTTCATATCACTAATTTTGTTTTCTACCAGGCATGGTTTTTAAGGGGAGCTATGTTAGTGATAATTATTGCTTGCCAAGAGCATCAGCCATCGTTTAGTTTACACTGGCTACTTGTCCAAACCTAACCGAGAGCAGAACCTTCAACATTGTTGTTTGTATTATGGGTATTGAATTCCTCCTACATTGTGAGTGAAATATATCAAGAAACAGTTTTGGAAATTGCATTAATTACTAAATTATTTGGAATGCTGATAATGTGTTTCTATTGTAACTAGTTTTAATATACTGTAATATTTAATACATAAATAACACTTATAAATTGTTTTAAGTCTTAATAATAACGAGAGAGCAGTTGTGGTCCTGGGGGTCGTAATGAAAATTACTGTAGACCAGTAAATTTGATATTTGTGAATTGTTTAAAGGAATAATTTAAATATTGCTATATGCTTACAAATACCTTCTAAATCGGTTTCCCAGTTAAAATCGAGGGCTGTATTTACAATGTCACAACTACTATACTGCATACTGCAATTAGTGTGTAGGGTGCAGTAGTTACACTGTTTTTTTGGCCTACAACATGGCATACTAATACAGGCAACAACACTAATTACCTCACATTTACCTCAGAGCTGTTAATACTGTATCCACTGTTTAGAGCTAGCTGCTGCTAACGCTGCTTAGTTCACCTGAAATACGTTTAGCCTAGCTGTTAGGAACCCTCGGCTATTTCACTCTAAAACGGAGTCTCTAAAGCGAGTTCATCTTTTATTAATCTTCAAACCTGTATATTTTAACTTTATCAGGCTCATTCTGATGAATACATACATACATTCACTACACCCACATTTATACCCAGAGTAGTAGGTGGACTACTACACCAACTACAATGCTGTACTTTATTTACTACACATAATACACTACTGGACTTTACCTACTACACCAACTATAATTTTGGACTTTACCTACTAAACAGATACATAGATGTAAAACTGTTAAAGTCGAATTATATGCAATAAAAATACAGTGACTATGTAAAGTAAGGTATACAGCCTTAAAAATATCATTACCATGAAGAGTGTATGCGCAATAATGAAAGCATAGAGCATAAATATTATGCAGGAGAACAGTGCAGCGGTGTATTTCCACATTCACAAGTCATCTACAACCGTCCAGTCAGAAAGCCAGATGACAGTAACGGGTAGCTGTACACTGTAAACAACAGTACAGAAGGTATTATAAATCAATGTGCAATCTTATAGGGCATAGACAACGTGGCAGTGCACAGTGATATGAGTATGGAAAAGTGCAATGCATAATGTCCAGCTGGTGCTCAGTTAGCCTGAACTGTTCAGTGTCCAATAATGTCCCGGCACAGTGAAGAGGAGTTGTACAGTGTGATCGCTGTTGGTACAAACAATCTCCTTAATTAAGTTTAAGTCTCATATAAAATGACTTGATATATATTTTGTTTATTTATATATTTTAACAAATGTATATGTATACATGATAGAAAAAAATGTAAAAAAAAAAATAAAATAATGGAAATTGTTGAATATGTCAAAATGATATGGAAATTATCAGTCATTTGTTGTTTATGCCAGATTGTTTTGGAAAGATGTAGAATACAATCCTTTTATTGTCATTGTACTTGCATACCAAAAAATTTAGAAAACTTTGTAGATGTTACAATTGGCCACTACTTGGAATAGAATGTGAATCAAAAGTTACCATTTTGTTAATCTTCTCATAAAAATAGTAAATATTATATACATGAGTGCAGATGGTCCCAATAAGAAACTAAAATTTGCCCTCTTCAAATTGGAATTTTAAAAGTTAAGAATTCAAAAGCACAACAAACATTAGGTATTTGTAAGGATTGGGATATTAAAGCTAGTTTACAATAATTCAATTAATATGTATGTTGTACATTGTTGATGAATGTATTGTGTTCGCAAATATTAATTTGTCTTTGAATTGTTTTATTGTTTCATAAGAATAAAACACACAAGAAAAGATGTGTCTTATAACCGTGAACTAACTTGAACACCGGATTTGGTGTACAGTATACAGCAGGGCTGTCCACCCTTATCTGGAGGTATCAAGTGTAGCTGCGAAGGAAGACCTGTAAAGACTGATTAAGCAGATAGAATCAGGTAACCTGCCTAGAAAGAAAACCGACCTGATGCGAGTGATACTGCATATACCTCCCGGTATTCTACAGCTGAACAATTGGCGAGTCGTATCATTCAGTAGAACTACTATTCCCAGCATTCACTCGCTGCAGTGCGCATGCGTAAACCACACAACTTCCTGCTACGCCGTTCCGATATAAATACTGCTGGTAATGAGTCAGAGTTCGTCAGAGAAGAGGAACCCAATGATTCCCATATGTCCATTGGTCTCCTTCACCTATGGTGGGTAAAATTAAAATAAACTGTACATACTAACATTATATGCCGACTCGAACGGCTCGGGTGTGGGTATAATTGTGTAATGGGTTCAGTGGGGTGTGGAAATGTTTGGCCTGAGTTCGTTATTTACATGGAATGGAGCCTCAGGCTAATGCGGGGTTTTCATGGTGCTGGTTAGCCCGTTAGCGTGCTAGCTAGCCGTCGTTAGCCAAATGCTCACACTCGGTGAATCTGTCTCTTTGCAGTGCCCAGCCGGCTAGGTGAAGATGCCAAAATGGCTACCGGCAACTACTTTGGATTTACTCACGGTGCTGCTGCGCAGTACAGGTAAGAGCGTTTGATATGTTTTTCTTTTTATAGTTTGAATCGTTTCTTTGCAGCAGTCCTTTTAGCGTTGGCCGTTGCTAGCGGTGCGATTTACGATATCCCGGTTGCCATTGTTCAGCGGTGGGGGAGGGGGCGCCTTCCATCCAGCGAAACATCTATTAGCACCACGATGTCGGCCGATTCGCTATAAAATTATACAATAAATTTATCTTAAAATGCTGTTTACTGCTCTTTGTGGTAGCAGTTACTCTTGCTGTGTAAAGGCAAGAGTCCGTCGCCGTCCTCTCGGGGCGTTGATGGTAACGTCGTCGTTGTTTTGGAGTCAAATGATCTGCAACGCTGTTTTCTTGTTTACGGAAACATGAGCTGTATCCACGAACTCTGGTTACCGTTAATAAATCATTCGACAGAAGGAGCACCGACTCTGTCGTTAAGCATATGTGAATAGATGACCGGGTCTGTGATGTTTTGAGTTAGGCTCGATTAATCGGGAACAGGCCTGTAGTAAACGCATTGCTGCACTGCTGGACTGTGTCTGCGGTCAGCTGTCATCGCGAAGCCGGTTCTGCACCATGAAGCGACTATCCTTAGATAACCTAGCTGCTCACAGTTTTCATCCACACGCTGAAACTGTGACAGACGGTGGTTTATTAAAGAGACCGGGACCGTTGTCTAAACAGGATCACGATCTTCGCTTTGTGAGATGTCCCATGCTGAATGACGGGATCTTGGTGGGTAGCTGTCAAGGACTCTCTGAATGTCACTCGGTCTGTTGCCGTGCTCAGGCAGATCAGCTGCTGCTTTTTCACCATACACACCTGTCTTACACAGAGCTCCAAAATCTGCTTATCCATTGTGGGATGAGCGAAACAGCTAATGCAGCCAGTCGTTTCTCTTTAGGACCTCTGCAATATGACAAACCTCTATGATACTAGTAGATGTTTTTTTTCCCCCAATACACAGTATGCATTGCAGTGTTAATATTCTTGAGCATATAAATTGAAATCTGTAGTGCCGCTTATTAATAATAATATTATTATTATTATTATTATTATTATTATTATTATTATTATTATTATTATCATTGGTAGGTAGCACAGTTGCCTTACGTCCTGGGTTTGGTTCTGTTTGGGGGTTGACTGTTTTTTCCCTGTGTCCATGTGGGTGTTTGCCCTGTGGCTGGCAGCCTGTCCAGGGTGTTTCCTGCTTTCCGCCTTATGAGCATTAGGAAAGTGGTGCCCAGCTGTAGGTGTAGGGCAGGGAAATAGTGTGGTATAATTTTGGTGTTGTTCCATGTTCCAGTACGGGCTCATGGTATGATGACTGTTTGGCTGTAATTAGAGCTAGCCAGATTAAAATGCGGCCTCCACATGGTGTTGCAGCTAAGTTGCTGGAAGTAAACGATCATTTCCGTTTAAAAACAATTTCACATGTTTTTAAATGTGTCATGAGTGTCACAGAAATTAAACGTTTCAGAATTATTTTACTTTCTGCTGTTCCTCTTTGCAGTGAAGAAATATATTTGGTCTGCTTAATGCAACACTGAATGCTACTAAAATAAAATAAATGTTCTAGGCATTAATGTGGGATGTTAGAATAAGCCCTCTTGGGTGTGTTACCACAAACCCTGCCTGTGGGGACGTTGTAAAATTGAAATTTGTCGCAAAGAATGATGCTTTTTTTTTTGGGTGATTATGATTTAAGAATTGAAAAATTCTCATAGCTCAAGCAGTCTTTTGGTTGTAAGGGAGGTTTTGCTATCCCTGTCTTGGGTAGAAATGTCTCAACAATGCCTGTTATTCCATTGAGGTAACTGTTTTGATGGCAATTTAAGTCGACGTAAAATCATTACATGGTAAATAATAGGGATGTGGTGATTCCTAAACCGCAATACAGATGTCTACAAAATCCCTTTATTGTTTGTAAGGACCAGGATTTTTAATATAATCTATGAATATACCCGTCTTGGTATTTACGATCAGTAAACGTCTGAACACATGGCAGCAGTAAGGTAGTGTGTGGTAGGGATGTTTGGGTGGTTGGTTGGTTTTGGTTAAGCAAATGTTGCCTTTTTCCTATCCTATCCCTGGATCAGTCAAACTGCTCACTTACCATAGTAATTTGCATGTATATTTCAACTGACAATTCTTAGGTGTCAGATGACTGAGGATGACTTAAGTTGATTCAACATTCTCAATGCTAAAACACACACAGATTTGTTTTATTTGTTTGTGTTTTAAAATGCTGTTTGAATAAACCAGTTAATGCTTACTTGGCTAAAAAGAATTGCAGCGTATATTATCAAAAAGGTTAGCAGAGCTTGTGAACTGCAAAAAAGTACCTGAAAGTCTAATTGCAATTAAACTCACAGTACTGGTCAGAAAATCCACAACTGAATGACTCCTGATTATTCAACCCTTTTTTTTTTAAAGCATTCCTGTTTGGAAACTACTGGCATTCTGTACCCTTACAAAACATTGAAAAGATGCTGTTTACTCCTCCTGTTAACAGGTGTTTTTATTGGTAGTTGCGCATCACTTGATGGCAAAAAAAAAAAGGAAAGAAAATGCACCCAGGAAGCATTATGTGGAGGCCACATGCTTTATGTGATATCTGTATACATTATGACCATTCGTCATAATGGGGCAAAAATGGTAAACAATGTAAAGTTTATTTGGATCTTCATTACATTAGTGAAAGGTGATTGCCTTAAGAAATTATATTTTAATGTCATTTTATCACTAATGACAATTTGAGTGGAAACCTTAAAACATTTTATTATTGCTTTTGTAAACTATACAAATGTGGTATCTTTTTATTTATTTATTTGTGGGTTTTTTTGTTTTTTAAATGCTAATCTATGTAGATTTAATGTCTACTTATTTGCATTAATGCATCAGTATCAACAAATGTGCATAAAATATAACCGGTTAACTATGAATTATTACTGTTGTCCATTGAAAATGCTTTTAATTTCCACTCCTGGTGCATCCCTATAAATTACATGATCTCATTACACAATCCTGATCACCAAACACACCCGCACTGAGAGATTAGTGTTCCTATTAAAAGCATTACATTATTAAAGATTCATCTGGGCAGTAATCTGCTCTTGTGTGAGAGCTAATGATAAAATAACGTGTTTGTATGTGTCGTATAAGGCTCTTTCAGTTCCGCTGCCATGTTAACTGTTTTAGCATGTCACGCTCTTTCTGCGACTGTTGTAGAGGTGACGTGCTTTGTCACAGATTGCAGTAGTGAGGCATGTTTTCAGAAACCTTAAAGCACCTGTTATGTCCATGGAGATCTTTTTAAAGTGGAACGTCTGCAGTATCTGAATGTGATCAAGATGGCCCTAGCTGACATTGTTGAACTAGTTTAGGTACATGTGAAAACCTGGTGCTTTGGGTAGTTTATACATGTTGGATCAGCTTAAAAGCTTCAGACGCTAGTTCATAGTCATGCTGTTTATTTACAATATAGTATTATTAGTTAACCAGCATATGTATCTTAAATTGGGTTGGTTTTGAAAACTTCATATGCTTGCAGTGTCTATACAAATATTGGTTAAAATGTATTATTGGTCAGACAATTTAATAAGCCCTCATGTTCTTGGCTTCTCTGTTTAAGGCGTGCACAGCTTTGGCTGCTGCTGTGATTAATTAATCCTGCAGTTCATTAGATCCCTGTCCTCAGTTTTACAATCAGGTGCTTCTATTTAAAGCTTTGAGCAAATGAACTGATCTCTTTTTCTTTCCTTAAGGATTCTGTAAGGGTAACCAAGTTCATGTAGTCTGAGAACATCTATGAATGCATTCCTGCAGCTTGTGAGCCTGCATTGAAATATACAGTGGCTGCTAGCCAGTACTGTCACAGACTGTTGCAATATGGAAGTGCGATGGGTCAAGTTTAATATAAAAAAAAATCTTTTAATCAGAATATGTATTTATAACGTACGAGTTAGTTCTGAATCTTACTTGTACTTTTTTAAGTATGTACACTTACATGGTGTTAAATGTCTATAATAAATCTTAACCTTTCATTTCTTCTCAATTGCAGTCAGCAGCCGGCCGCTGGGGTAGCCTACACCCACCCCACTACAGTGGCCAGCTACACTGTACACCAAGCACCAGTGGCAGCTCACACCGTGGCCGCGGCCTATGCCCCCACTGCTGCCACAGTTGCCGTAGCCAGACCTGCCCCGGTAGCCGTGGCTGCAGCTGCTACAGCCGCTGCTTACGGAGGGTACCAGCCTACCCATGCTGCCACCGACTACGGGTATGCCCAACGGCAGCCTGAAGTGCCACCACCACCTCCCCCAGTCACCTCTCAGAACTACCAGGTAAGTCAGTTTAAATATGTGAAGATTTGGAATCCTGTGGACATTATTCAGCTTCTGCATTGTGCTGTAGGTCAACGTTTTACTTGACATGTCGCACAATATTGCATTTTTTGGCCGCGAAGTAAAAAAAAAACATCATAATGGCCAAAAAGCCTGATCTAACACCTTGAAAAGGAGCCCCACATCATTCTCTCCTCGCCCAGCCTTTACTACTGGCACTAATCATTCCAGTAGCATGGTCCTGCCAACTGACAGATTCTCTGGTTCAAACCCAGAGAATGAGATTATATTGATGTCGTTGTCATCACTATATATTTCTGAATTTAATTTTTGCTGGTAAAAGTTGATTAACCCCACATTAGTCATGCTTAGCATCTGTTAACATGTTTATTAACAGCTCTCTGTAGGTGAGCTGAAAAGGCCAGGCTGTAATACTAGACCAGCTCTGTTTATCTAAAGGTCTGAGTGTGATGTTATCTACTGGCTTTCAGGGCACTCTGTGTTGTTGAGTAGTCATGATGAAATTCTGAGTGGTGTCAACAAAGCTACATATTTAGTTCATGTTAACCTAAGTGATCGCTGTAAGACTCTGTTTGGCTTGAGGACCTGTTGTGCTGTTTACTAGGAGGGAAAATGAAAGATGATCTGTTAACACACAGAAACAACTGAAATGGACGAATGGATTACTGTTTTTTTTAAACAACGCAGGTGTCATTTCTCTGTAATGCTGAAAAGTGTAAGTTTTTATAAATGTCTATTTTCTGGCATATCCAGAAATCTGATATTGCACTAGGCCCAGAATTTCCATATCATTGCATTCTTAAATACAAACAAATTCATTATTTTAATGTCATTTGATTTTTAACCCGTATTTCACATGGTGTTGTACTCAGATTAAGTATAGAAATATTTCAGATATTCGTATTTGCATAACTTTGCTGATGGCAACAAATTACTACTTTGTCATTTTGCACCTCTCTTCACTTGGGTTTACTTTAAGTGATTTACAGTGAGGCATTCTCGAAATGCCTGTTCACTTCATGTTCTGGTGTCCAGATGTGTCTTTAAAATGGCTGTCTCTGAAACAGCTGCCAAAAAGTATATGTGGAAATATCTTGTATTTGCTCAGTGGAAATATAGTTCTCCAGGCATCTGGAGAATTTAACTGTCAGTTTGAATATAAATTGCAGTAGCTAATCTCTGCTTTGAATCTGACAGTGATTTTCGACTCCTTCTGTAGACTTGTCGCTAACAAGGTTCCATGTTACTGTTGCAGGATTCCTATTCTTACGTTCGGTCTTCAGCCCCAGCTGTTGCTTATGACAGTAAGCAATACTACCAGCAGCCCACAGCTACGGCAGCTGTAGCAGCAGCAGCTGCCCAACCACAACCCACTGTGGCGGAGTCCTACTATCAAACAGGTAATGCATTTGTCTAAATCAGCACCAGATAGGGAGGCTTCCTTACAGTGTTAACCGTATAAATTTTTGTATTTCAGTGATTTGACCTAGGTTACATTGATTCGTTGTCACTATGAGTCATTGTGGCAGGCAGGCATTAATTCTTTCTCATAATTCATTCTCCACCAAAAATTTAAGCTCAGCGGAGAAGGACAATCTCTGAAATGTCCCGTAATGTAATCTTGGTGGCAGATCAATAAGATTATAGAATAAGATGGTTTTCCCCCCTGTATGTTATTGTATGGATCGGTCGATGGCTAATTTTGCCGGTTCTTGTGACTGTGTGACAAAGTTGATTCTGATTCTGATTACTTTATTGCCCCTTTTTTCTGCCAGCACCCAAGACTGGATACAGCCAGGGAGCCACCCCATACACACAGACCCAGCAGACACGTCAGGTTACAGCTATAAAGCCAGCCACTCCAAGCCCGGCCACCTCAACCTTCTCCATTTACCCAGTGTCCTCTGCTGTGCAACCGGTGGCTGCAGCTGCAGCTGCTGCAGCCTCAGTGGTCCCATCTTACTCCCAGAGTCCAACTTACAGCACCAATGCGGTTACATATTCTGGTAAGAAGCCTGCCCTTCTCGTTGTGGTTCATTGAACTTGTTGCTTGCTTAAGCCACAAATTTATTGGAGTGATTTGTCTCTTAAGTAATTTCTATAAGCCTTTATCACAGGTGTAAGAATTCCTAAACACTGATTTTTAGCGTATTAGAGTAGATCTTTTATAATGCTGCACCCATACCAGCCTTGATACTTGACTTTAAATAGAGTATGTGCAACAGAGGATACCCCTGAGCAATAACTTAGACAGGTTAGTGCTATTAAGTAATGGGGTCAACTGAAGTAAGCAAGATGTGTCTTGGTGGTGTGGAATTATTTCATGCTTAAAACAAGTTGCGAGTTAAACTGCCCATAACAAAATGTAGCCTGTATTCCAGTATTTTGAGGGAAGGTACAAATGGCAAGGATTCAGTGCATCAGATTTAATTATGGACTGGAAATAAGAAAAGAAGGGGAGGAATGTGAAGTTATCTACCTAGTAAATGTCAGTGGATGTTCCACAAGGTTTTCTTATCAACCTGGTATGAGGTTCTGATCAGCTGCTTTATACTGAATACAGCTGATACTGTTTGTTTAAACATGTCAGGAGTGCCACCAGCTGTTTGTTGATGAGACTGGACACTTCTTGCTTTTTGCGATCTGTGTGATCAATGCTCTTATTCGCAGGCACGTCCTATTCAGGCTATGAGGCTGCGGTGTACTCTGCTGCATCTTCGTACTACCAGCAGCAGCAACAACAGCAGAAGCAGGCTGTTGCAGCTGCTGCAGCAACAGCAGCCTGGACTGGCAGTACATTTACCAAGAAAACCCCCTTCCAGAACAAAACGCTAAAGCCCAAACAGCCTCCGAAGCCACCGCAAATACACTACTGTGATGTATGCAAAATTAGCTGTGCAGGCCCCCAGGTGCGTGTTGCTTTTTGTGTTTGTGTGTGGTCCATCATTTAGCCCTAAAGTTGTTGTTGTTGTTTAATTTTATTTAGGTTTCTTTACAAATTTTTCCAGGCTAAATAATAAGGCACAATACAATAGCTGCAAAATGGGAAGTCATTACAAAAACCACAAACGTTATGAATAATGACTGTGTAATTCATTGTTCTTGTTGCATGGATGCTGGTTTTTGTCCAAGACACACAGAATCATAGCCTACCATAGTTTAGGATTAGGTACAAATACGTTTGTATTCAAAAGCCTCTCTGTTCACTTTTAGACTTATAAAGAGCATCTGGAGGGTCAGAAGCACAAGAAGAAGGAGGCAGCACTGAAGGTTTCTCAGAGTAGCAGCAGCAGTAGCGGAGGCAGCAGTTCTGCCCGTGGCACGCAGAACCAACTGCGCTGTGAACTCTGTGATGTCGCCTGCACTGGGGCGGATGCCTACGCTGCACACATCCGTGGAGCTAAACACCAGAAGGTGAATGACTCATTTCTTAGTGTGACTTGTATAGGGATTTATTTATTTGAGCTTGGAAGGCTTTCTGTACATTTGATTACATACTACATGCATGTCTAAGTGTTTTGTTTTGAGGTCAAGAAGTTACAAGCATGTCAAAGATGAAAAAGATGGACTTAGTTTGTTTGCGCAAAGGCTGTACACCCATTTATACACCCACTTAGTCCAAGTGCCTTGACAACATTTTTCCACATTTTGATGAGCTACAAGCGAGAAGAGGAAACAATACAAGGCCTGTACGCCTTAGAGCATCAGTGTATTTAATTGGTTTAAATTATTCATACCCCTCTAGGTTGTAAAACTACACACCAAACTGGGGAAGCCCATCCCATCAACAGAGCCCAGTGTGGTGACACAGGCATCCACGTCCACCACGACAGCTGCCAATAAGACAGCCAGTGCTTCCATCAACAGTTCCACCAGCAGCACTGTTTCTGCTCTGCCTGCATCCTCCACCATCTCCAGCTCCTCCTATCTGAAACCTGTCGGTTTGGTCAACAGCACAGTGACCTCAGCCACACAGGGCAAGAGTCCCTCCCCCAGCGTTTCTGCCACCACAGCTGCTGTCAAAAAGGTCAACACACCCAAGATCAACTTTGTTGGTGCGTACCTGTCTTTGTTACTTGAAGTTGTGCTGTCCAATGCGATTGATCTTTTGTCCAAAATCGGACAAAATGTGAAATTTTAACTAAAGGTCCTGTTACGTTGCCAAGCGTAAGCCGGATGTTTTGCTTTATATAGAAATGTAATGCTGCCTAAAATATCTAGGATTTTGTCTCATGATATTGACTTGTTTTACTGATATAGAAAACTGGTGTATGCAAATAGGGCCTCTATCCACTTATCATAATCGAATTGTATACTTTGAGCAGTTTTGACCAATTGTAGACTTGTACGGCCATATGTGATCTTGTGAAGACGATATCTAGGGACATCATGAGATTTCAGCTAAACAACAGAGGAAACACTGTGAAATTTCTAAACCCAACTAACACTTTGTGAAAGTTTTTGAAAGTACGCTTGTCAGCTGACAAATGGTTGGTAGGCCAAGGATGTAGTGTAGATTAGCATGGCTGAAGAATGGCCCCTCATCTTCAGAGATTTAAGCATGTAGGTGTGTTGGGTGTGCTTCACTAAGTAAATATGCTATAAGTCTGTGTGTCTGTGACCACTATTGAGACATAAGAGTTTAAGAGAAGTGTTTACTCTTTACAAGTTTTGTCACTGGACCAGCCACAGCATTTTGTAAATAGTTATTAGTGTAGTCCCTTAGGCGTCAGTTACTTTCACCAAAAACATGCAGGCCAAATCTGTAAACATGTCACACTGACACGCCAGTGCATCGGGAAGACCTTGCAAAAGGTATCCCAGTCGTAATGTGATCAGGGTCCACAAAACGTCAAGTTAGTCTGGTAGACTGCCCCATAGAAGTGTTGTGATCTAGCCTAGTAATCATCACACTAATGCTCCTTTGCTCTTGCAGGTGGGAACAAATTGCAGACCACTGGTGTTAAGATGGAAGACTCAAAAATTGAGGCAGCAAAACCTGCCCAGTCCTCATTAGTTACACCATCACAGGAGGTTAAAAATGACATCCCTGATTCACTGTCCCCACAATCGGCTCTAGCAGCCTTGCAGAGTGATGTCCAGCCTGTTGGACATGACTATGTTGAAGAGGTAATCTAAAGCTCCTTCTACAAACAAATTGGCACATTGATCCATAGTTGCCACAACATGCCCCTTGGTAATAAGTGTACATGATAAAGATCTGTTTTTACAGGTTCGGAACGATGAAGGAAAAGTCATCCGGTTCCACTGCAAACTATGTGAATGTAGTTTTAATGATCCCAATGCAAAGGAGATGCATCTAAAGGGAAGGAGACATCGTCTGCAGTATAAGGTTGGTGGATGATCTTTATATAACCACCTTTTTAATTCTGCAGTTTGGTATGATATTCCAATGTCCTGAAAAGAGAGAAAATGACTGAGTGATCCTTTGAAAATATGAAACACCAGCCTGTCATCGTCGTCTTCGCCGTCGCTTCCCTTATGTTCCATCAAAGTTCAAATCAATCAGGTTTCCTGCTTTTCTGTTGGTAACAGTACTTAAATGTCTTTTGATAATGTAGAAAAAGGTGAACCCGGACCTCCAGGTGGAAGTGAAGCCAAGCATCAGAGCCCGAAAGATCCAAGAGGAGAAGATGAGGAAGCAGATGCAGAAAGAGGAGTACTGGAGACGACGGGAAGAAGAGGAGCGCTGGCGAATGGAGATGAGGTTTGAATCTTTATGTTCACTGCCATCTCCCCCTCGCCTTTTCTGCAGTTGTACCAAGCTGAAATGCTTGTTGATTCATTGATACAATTGTTTTCATGTCTGAAGGCGCTATGAGGAGGACATGTACTGGCGACGTATGGAGGAAGAGCAGCACCACTGGGATGACAGGCGCAGGATGCCCGATGGTGGATATCCACAGGGCCCACCTGGACCCCCAGGTCTCCTTGGGGTGAGGCCTGGAATGCCCATGCCACAGCCGCAAGGACCTGTGGTTAGTCTTTCATTGGACAGAAGCACTTTATACTTAAATAACTTCTCAAATTAGCAATAATAATAATTAATAATAATAATAATTAACATTTTGTACATAAAATGCAAAAGTGCTTCACAATATTTAAATAATCCTTAAAAAGCAAAAGCATTAAATGAAAAAGGAGACAATTATTATATGCCACTTTTTTACAGCCAAATTGAATAGTGTGTTTGTGTATGTAACTCATTATTTAATCTTGTAAACCACAACACAGACAGTAAATTATTATAATTTACAGAAGTGCCGACTTCTGTTTGTTCTGATCTTTGCTCTTTGTTTGAGCCAAATAAATAAATTGATAGTATGAGCAAGAATGGGGGTTAAAGGCAACATGGAAAATCTGTAAATCGGCGATAGTGTTTCAACTGCAAGTCCTTGTCTTAAATTAAACCATCTGGCAAGGAATCGGGTAGAATAACCCTGTTCATACACCGGGATCTGTACTCTGTCTATGTTAAAAGTAACTGATGTTTCAACACGTTCTTGTGTACAAAACAATGCATGTGGTTATTACCCTTCATGACTGGTTTGTCCTGACCTGATTTGTGTTTTAGCCTCCACGTCGCCCTGATTCCTCTGATGACCGTTATGTGATGACCAAACATGCAGCTATTTACCCCTCTGAAGATGAGCTCCAGGCCATTCAGAAGATTGTCTCGATCACAGAGCGAGCCCTCAAACTTGTGTCCGACATCATTACTGACCAAGACAAGGGCAAAGAAGAGGATAAGGAAAAAAAGGAACCTCCCAAAGATAGGTAAGCCAAACACCACAATTTTTGTCTTTTTGTGCCCAGTTTTGAACCATTTGACCATGAATTGTCATAGTGAGTTTTACTATCCTGTGTAGTTGAACTGTTGTCTAGAGCTGTCCCAATTAATCAGCTCACCAGTGTTTAGCTTGAATGCATTTTCTTAGTTTGACCCTTTGACCCTGTCCTGAAGCCTAGCTGCTTAAGCACTATATGCTGCAATGACTAATTCAACAGTACTCTCCGAATGCAGTTTTTAAATGGAAAGTTCCACTGTTGTCAGATATATTATATAGTTATAAAAGGTGTGTATATATGTGTTTGTTTTTAGATGGGGGGGGAAGGTGGGTTTCAGTGTTTGTTGATGCTGTCTGGTCTGCATAGTACATGTTTTGTATGTTTTTCTGAAGCCTTGAGGAAACAATTACTATATTCTTTGATACTGATGGTAAGAAAGCTCTGCTTAACTCTTGATATGCTCTTCGACCATCCAGAGCGTTAAAGGGAGTGATGAGGGTTGGCGTCTTGGCCAAAGGTCTGCTTCTTCGCGGGGATAAGAACGTCAACCTCGTTCTCCTGTGCTCTGAGAAGCCGAGCAAGGGTCTGCTATCGCGCATTGTAGAACATCTTCCCAAACAGCTAACGGTATTGACGCATTGCTAATTTATTTTGGTGCTTGCTTTTCCAATACTTCTGTACTACTTGCTTTGTCTTAACTGACCCAAAGGTGTTTGCTCTAGAACCAGCCAAAACTTTGCCATTCTGTTTCTTTGTATTCCATTCTGCAAGCATTTGTTTATAGTATAAACATGCTTAATCTTCTCTGCAGTAAGAACCATGATTATATGTACAACAAGCTTGCCGCCCCCCCCCAAACAGTTGGTTTTCAGGGCCGCACTGGTGCAGACTCATGAGACTGGTTATGGGAATCAGGAAATACCAGGGGGGGAAAACCACGGTGGCCGAGAAAGCCCAACGCGCTGCAAGATCTGAAAACACGAGCATCAAAAAGCCCGCTCTTGAATGGGTCCGTCCACTTTCAGTGTCCCTGGGAAACGCTTCCGTTGTGTTTCGAGGCTTTTTGCATGTGTTTTGGAAGGTGCATGTGTTTTTAGTTTGCTGGTTTGCAAGCGGTCTCATTTTGAGGATTGTGTTTTCAGATCTTGCAGCGCGTTTGGCTAATGCTGCGCATGTCGTGTCATTTTGATGCTTGTGTTTTGAGACTTTGCAGTGCATTTTTAACTTGCAGTGAGTTTGGGCTTTCTTGGTCACCGTTTAAAATAAATAAATAAAACATACAAAGAACTTCTCTAACTGCTAACTGGCTTACAAAATTCTCCCACCACATTTTTTTTCCACCACAAAGATTGTCAGCAAAAACTGCGTAGTGTATTCATAACGCTATTAAACGCTTTCTAGAGAAAGTGAATCCCCAGAAAATTACTAAAGGCCCTTTATAACAGATGTGAAATTTCCTCTGTTTAAGTTTGAAGTACAGTAGTATGCAAACGTGCCATTCACTCCCCAATTACTACGGTCCATATTTTATAAAACCTGTTTGCAAAATTTGAATTTGTTTCTTTGAGGAAGCTCCTTTTACAAATGTTCATTCCACTCCAGCAGTCATAAGCAGTGTTTCATCCGATACTCTGAAATGCTCTGCTCATGGTAAACTGTGTGGTGCACATTTCCAACAAAGTGGGGTCACCCAGAATTATTTATTTGAAGATTGAAAAATCAATTAAACAAGATGGAATCCTGTTACTCACACTTAACAGGAATGAAAACCTGCAGTCACACCAGCCTTTTGTGCATAGGATTCGACACCCCTGACATAAGCCAACTGACAGTGGTCCAGTGTACAGTCATGTCTCAGCTTTGGCTTTCATCTTCAGCTGTTTTTATTTATTTGTTTGTTTGTTTGTTTATAGCTGGTGACACCTGAGAAGTATGAGGTGAAAGGCTCAGTCCAAGAAGCTGCTATTATCCTGACTTCCTCTGCTGAACCCAAGATGCAGGTGACAATCACGCTGACCTCGCCAGTCATCCGAGAAGAGAGTTCCCGGGAAGGAGGTTGGGAAAGATGTTGCTACTTTAACTCGACCACCTATCAGATTAATTTGAAACATTGATTTGACACCCTGAAGAGCCCATCTGCTGGTACAAAAGAGATGCTGTGAGATCTGAATGATACCGCCTTATATTCAAGCATCTTTTGAAAGGGAGTGTCTTCTTGCTCCCTTTCCTTTTGAAGTAGAACAAATATAAAGTATAAAACCTGGTACGTGCCTGAGCTTGGTACAATGCCATAATGGAAAGAAACTTTTGAGTGCCTTCAAAAGCTGTAAATTCCATTACATGTTTAACTTCTTAAAATCCTGGGAAGCATATTTGTTGTTTTTTTTAATAACAGTATATTTCACCATGATGTGGTTATTTTAGGAGCTGGAATACTGGTAAAAGCTGAAACTGTCTGGAAGAGATATTTTGAAGGCAGCTATTATCCATAGGTTTACCTTTCAGTCAAATATCACCTGTTTATAAGGTGTTTTCATTCTAATTTGTCATAGGCATATAGTGGCCTTTGGACAGAGCCGAGTTCACCACAGCCAGGTTTTATTTAGCCTGTTATTGAACTAATTGCCAGCAGTGCCGCTCAGGGCCCTCTCTTTGTAACACCTCTCCAGTGCTCTTGAATCTCTCCCCAAAACAAGCATGATAAGTGTTTTTGCATTGTGTCAGTCTAGTTAGTCTTGAGTAAGATTCATTTTTGTTTCCTGTGTTCCAGGGGATTCTTTACTTGTGTGTGTATATTTACATAACCAAGGGATCATATATTTAAAACAAACTAGACTAGGGATCATGAAAATAAACGAGCATGAGACGAAGGACTGCAGGAAATGTAGTAGGAAAATGATGGGAAAGTATATATTGTCCCCACAGGAAACAAATGTTTTGTCTGGTGGTGAGAAGATTCACCATTCTGAGGTCCCTTGTTCCAAAATGAAAGTGCTCCCCTGAGTGAATCAATCCACTGTGCTATGAATAACGTGATTTGGTTTTTAACCTTAAGCTTCTAAGATCAAGACTGTTACTCATACTATAACTCTAGAAGCCTAAATCTCTGTATCTGAAGGGGTTGGGGATGGCAAAACAGGAAGGCAGTTTAGCTTCAAGTTAAATGACAACCCTTCCTTGTCTTAATATTTTTGACAACGGAGAGTTAAATTGGGTAGGAAGCGAGTCAGATGGTCTTCAACATGAGCCGCAAGTCTATGCTCTGATGTGTCTCCATTCCTGTTTGGATCCTTAGGGGAGTATCAGTAAGCTTTTGGGAGGAAGGCTTTGTTAGAGGAATCTTTGGTTGGACCTGGGTTTTTACAGCCTTCGGTATACTATGACCTAAGGGGTGGTTTTCCCAAACCCACTCATGACAGGTATGCATGCAGTGATGTCCTAACCCCTCTTGCTGGGAGCTTCATGTTTTCTTTCCAGCACGCATTGCTGCCTTCATGTATCCAAAGCTTTTTACAAGTCCAGCCCAAAGCCTCCTTGCGTTCTGAATAACTTGTTTCCCATCTGAGGCTACGTCTACCAGCTTCCGGAAGGATTTTTGACCAAGGTCCCCCTCCCCAAACCCCCTCTCAAACACTTTGCCACACCTACCATTGCCATGCCACTGCAGTGGTTCACACCAAGCACTCCTCATTCTACCTTGATCTTCGTTGATGTACCCCGTTTTCCTTTCACACTCGTGAATTACTCTACATGCGAAGCCCACCTAATAGGGACTGAAACAGATTATTTATTTATTTATTTATTTAAAAAAAAAATCATCTGCTTTTTGTTAGTATTTATTTATGCTCATTGAAATGTAAACAATGATTCTCCTGTCAGGAGTATACTAGTTTCGACTAACCAAAACAAAATTTTTAGAAGGGGATTCTCAAATTCTCATGATTTCATTTTTCGAAACTGAAATGAATCTGTAAGCAGGGAAATGCTTACAGGTAGAGCAGGTGGGTGAAATAAATAAACTAGCATCCAATGCAAAGTCGATGGATTTAAAAAAAAAAAAAAAAAAACCCTATGTTAAACGCTTTAGGAACTCATTTTGATTCCCATTTATAATTATTTAAGCTAACACATTAGTATTGTAAACTCTGATCAATTGGTTCTTGGCATTTGATGCTAGTTCACACCCAATTCAGAAGTTGGATTCTAGTGCACTTGATATTCTTTTAACGATTAACTGCACTAAAATAAACATCTTATTCTTCTGCTGTGAACGTTTTGTAGCTGATGCAGGATTTTTAACTGATTTAAATTTTCTCCCTCACGATCATCCCTTTATCCTACATTTAGAAGTCTGTCAGCACCGTTCTGCAATCTAGCGCTGCGATTCCTCGTTTAAGTCCCAATATAGCAAATGTAGTGCAAGTATAGAAGTTGTATCACAAAACTGATGCATTTGAGTCTGAGTAGCTGAGAAAGTAATCTGGGGGAACAACTTGGTATGTGTGGCAATGTGTTCTTGGCAGTCTCTCTGACCTGGTCAAACACCCATTCCTCACCACCATTTGACAATTCGATCCATTTTTAGATGTAACCTCGGGTATGGTGAAAGACCCAGCGGACGTCTTGGACAGGCAAAAATGCCTTGACGCTCTGGCTGCCCTACGCCACGCTAAGTGGTTCCAGGTTCGGAACATCATTTTTCTTTCTTCATGTAGCCTTATGAGATGCATTCTTTTCATTTGCTTATTTAATTTTAGCCTTAATTTTTATGACTTGTTGAAATTCAGAACCTCAGATATTTATGTCGAGGCTAATAAGGAATACAAGGATGCTATCAGTAATATGATTTAAACAAAAAAAAAAAAACAACCAAAAAAACAGAATTTAAAAAATTTGTAATCTGCTTATTTTATGTTTGCTATTTATTTTCTCTGGTCTTAAAACCCTAAGCATCCTTGCATACATTTTAATTTTCTTAGGAATATATGTATGTGTAAAATGTGATACTTTATAAAAAAAAAATACTATTCCATAAGGCTGCAGAATACCTTTGCATAAAAAAATGTCATCAATAGGAGCTTTCATGTTGACCGTTTGTTCTTTGTGATTGTTATTTATTTATTTATTTTTGTTTTTCTTTAGAATAGGAATTGAGAGGAAAGGAATATCTGATTAGTTTACTGTGTGTGAAGTTGCTGCCTTGAACACGCAGGCAAAGTAAAGCAGATTTCCTTGACTGTTTCAGTTCCTACGCTGCTCTTTCAGACTGATCTTTTTGTAAATGAGAGGTTATTTTATTCATTTATTTTTGATTGAAGTATTTGGAAAGCTGAGGTCAGGGTTTACAAGATGACCAAGGAGAGATTCCTAGTACATCTTGCAAACTTTGAGCTCCTGTACTAACGTCGAGGTAAAATACTGCTGGGAATGGCAGCTTATTCATAAGCACTGGCTTAAGAGTCTGTACACTAAGTAAAAGCTTCCATTGTGAACAGTAGTGTTGCGCCTCTTTCGGAGCCCCACCATGTTGTATGATTTGCGATGTTTGTTCATGTCACTAACTAAACTTGACTTTATTGCACTGAAGGCTAGGGCCAACGGACTCCAATCTTGTGTGATTGTTATTCGTATCCTGCGTGACCTTTGTCAGCGAGTACCCACCTGGTCTGCTTTTCCAAGCTGGGTGAGTAAGATGACACTAATTTTCTGCCTGAATTAAGGCACACTGAGTGTTAGGGGTGGGTGATGGGGCAAAATTTATTTACTGCATCCCTTAAATTATTAACATCCTAGGGACCCCCTAATTAACTTTTTTAAACATTTTGTAAAGGTCTCAAACTAAGGACTAAAGACTAAAGGAGCAATTTGTAAGAATTAATGTACAAGTGCCTGCAATCGTACTAAACCAGAAAAGAACATTTCCAACAGTATTGATTATCTTTTGAAGCATCAACACTACTGTGATGAGTGAGTTGGCACCCAGCCAACAGTCAAGTTAGTTACTGTGTTTTAGAACTGCATGTCCAACAAGTCACTGGTAATGTTTACTGTTTACCCACTGCCGGACTTGGGTATCCTACAGCATTTTGTGCAGATCAATGCCTTGAAAGGTCTGTAATATGTATAGATGTTGTACAGTAACTGTGTTCTCTGTCCAAGGCCATGGAGCTGCTTGTGGAGAAGGCAATCAGCAGTGCTTCTGGACCGATGAGCCCTGGTGACGCGTTACGACGAGTCTTTGAATGTATCGCTTCTGGAATTCTGCTTCCTGGTAAGACCAGCCCTGTGGACGAGTCCAGTTTTGTACCTGGTACAGCATCTGAAGGTTTACGTTAAATGTAATGCAACTTCTGCAGTTTTTCGGCACTGTTCCATTTCTGCCAACCTTTGTTGAATGCGGTTTCCAGGGTGGCAAGTGCATTCATGCTTTAATACCTACTGTTGATTCAGTTAGTTTGTGCTGTACAGTAGTGAGGTACCAAGTCCTTATAACATGTGACCTAAACACTTGCTGTGATTTACAGTATAGGTCCTGTTTTCTTTAGATGAAAGGAGGTTTTTGGTTTGTGGCAGTTGTCATGTTGATCAGGTCTGTTTGATCTGACGCTAGCAGGCTCCTTCATGACCTCCTGAGGAACCAGAGCTTAGTTTTGACAGTTTTAGTCATGCACATGCACAGACTTCTGATTCTTAAGATGTTTTTGGCCTTTTTTCAGTCAGAACCTTGATGACTGACTGGACTTGGTAGTATGTTTTCCATTTGTAGATAACTCACAATAATATGGTGCATAATCACTGCACTGTGGAATGGGTGAAATTGCTTTGTATTCTTTCCCAGGCATATGGGCATCGGCAGTAATTCTTCTGAGTGTCTCTGAAATTTCTGGTTTTGAAATGATTTCACCACACAACGGCTGCATAAAAACAAATACAGCCTGAGTCTTTTCCCTCTGGGCAGCATCCATGACAGTCCATGCACCCTTTGATGTAGATTCCATGACTTGTAGGAGCTAGTTGCAGTGTTTTGTGCTGATGTAATTTTAAACTACAGACTGTGGTAAAAAAAAATTGAAAGTGGGACCTGACTTAAATGTGTCAAAGATAGCTATACTGGAAATAAATGAATGTCTTAAGATGGTTGCGTTTTCGATGCAGGTGGCCCAGGGTTGATAGACCCATGTGAGAAAAATCCCACAGACACCCTGGGGGCCATGGAGGAACAACAGAGAGAGGATATAACATCAAGTGCTCAGGTAAACCTACACCCAGCTCATACTCCCAACATTTTAGTTTTTTTAGAAAAAGTCTATGAGGCCCCTTTTGTTAAACCATAAAATGTAGACCACTATGGTGTGGTTTTACCTTCTAGACAGAAGGTAGATTGCCTTCTAGATTGTCTTCACAATAAGATAAGAATATGGGTTATTTTTATGCTTAGTCAGATACATCACCGTTTTTTAATTAACAATAAAATTAATGAATACATTACAATTGTTTTATCCATCTTTGGATGAGTATGTGTGTGTGTGATATATCCATGTTCTTCAGGACAACTAGTGTTAACATGCTTCTGTTTGTTTCTGCAGTTTGCCTTGAGGCTGCTGGCATTCCGTCAGATCCACAAGGTCCTGGGTATGGACCCCTTGCCTCAGCTGAACCCGCGCTTCAACATGAGGAACAATCGCAAGAGGCGGCGAGACAACAGTGATGGCACTGATGGCTTTGAGGGCGAGGGGAAAAAAGACAAGAAGGATTATGACGGCTTCTGAACTCCACAGACTTGCCGTTACCCATTTCAAAATTCTGTGTATTCCAGTGGTGCGGAAATCAGTTCATGTAGGTCTTTGTGCATGCCAGTAACTTCTCTTGTAACCCTTTGGTGGCTTGTAAAAAGCCATTTACTGAAAGTCATGTTGGCTCTCAGCTTTGCCAATCATGCCCTTAAAGGACCTACGAAGGCAGCTTGGGAAATGCTTAGCTGCATTTCCATGACACACCTCGATTTACTAAAGCTTTTAGCACACGCAACTATTGCTGACACTGAGCGAAAAAGCTGGCGATCAAATAGGCTCCAGTCATTCATGGTTTTTAAACTGTCATATGGCTTTTCCTGCGTGTGCTGACTGAATTAGTAACTCTTAGGATGTTTGTACCCCTCTGGAAACACTAGCCTGCTAGTGGCTGCTTACTTTTCCATACAAAGAAATGGACCTAAAAGCGCACATGTTAAAGTAAATTAATCAGATAGAATGAAGGGTCCTGGTGCATCTGGGGCTGTTTATACCATCATTGTCAGGAAAAAAAAAAATAGGTTAAATCCAAATTTATTATTTTATTTTTTTCCCTTCCTCCTCCTCTAGTCTGCTAGCATAGCATGTGCTAAGCTACTCTTTCTGTTTTAGAGCCAAGTTTGGCAACGGATTAAGCTCAAAAAATAAATAAATAGCCATGCCAGAAACAGATTCCAATATGGCTGATGTTTTAAATTGCTATGTAAAAATTTAAGACAAGGACTTTAAGTTTTGTAATGTGCTTTTTTTTTCCCCCCCCTCCTTTGTTTTCCCCCTTTCCTTTTGTAAGTATTTGTTTTGGATGGAGACATTCCTCATAACCACAAAACCTAAGCTAAAACATGACCCGGTTGTACGTTTGTCGTGTTGTGATGAATGTGACAGCGTTGACTGAACATTCAGAGCCTACAAGCATGTGTTCCGTAGTGCTTTTACATCCTGGGATGTTGGCTGTTAGCTTTTAGCCATTCGTGAAGCACATCCTTGGCTAATCAGCAGCCACAACTGAAGAAAAATGTATCCTGAACCTTTTCTTAGTATCGCAAAGTGGTGTGACGCTGAGCTTGTTCAAAGGCTAGACTGCAAGTGTTTCATTTTTTTTTATTTTATTTTTTTCTAATTTTCCACAAGCTTTTTGTTGTGTAGCTGTGTTGCATTTCTAAAAAGACACTGATCCCTGAGTGCAGACTTGGTCATATTACATTTAAGCTACACCTTCTCATAGAGCTCTAAATTAATTTCCCATATTAGAAACTTGGTGTCTAAGCAGGTTCTCTCTGTTAGAAAAATGAATGGTGTGATCACACCCTGTGGTAAAATGATCCAGACCTAATGTGTTTTGCCATAGAAACATTCTTCCTCCAAACATCTAATTCTTGGAATCTCCTGAGGTCAGCAATATGCAATGTTTGCTCAAACTGAAAGTAGAACCAACATTACTAAATGGTCTTCCTCATGTTTGCAGTTACATGTTTTTACCAGAGAGCTCTCCAGAATCCTGCAGTGTTGCTTCAAGTACAAATGCTACTTGCTATATGCAAGCTATTGCTGCTGTGCACTGAATTGACTAGCAGCATTGCCAAAATGCCCCATGCAACAGCACATATTAAGAGGGTGCGGGTAGGGAACTGGCACAAACATTTTGGGATTGGTTGGAGAAAATCTGTTTAGACCCAGAGGTGCTTAGATGGACATGATGCAGACTAGTCTATTCTTGCACATGTTGAACAAACCAGCAAAATAGGTCATCATGTTGTGATGACCACAACACTTTGCATAAGACCATGGCCGTCTGCAATTTTGTTAGATTTGCAAAGGAAAAGATTTGCCCTGTCCTAAAATGAGAACGGTGTAGTTGTAGATGACTCCAGTCTGCCTGAGCTATTTGTGTTCATAGTGTTGTAACCCCTAAATCTCTAAATGTATCTGTGTGTATATATACATATGACCATATGTAGCTATGTGTAGGCTACATATGATCTCTAATATATGACCATTAATAAGCCTATATTTAGCAATAGGTCTTCAGAAAAAGTCTGTATAATTTTATGAAAGCATGGCAGTGTTCAGGTTCTGTTATTGTTTTATAGATTTTTGTTCCATTGGTTTATAGATAAGCAGCTGCTTGCCCTTTTTTCTTTGGTTTAACAATTCCTAGTTTGTTGAAAATCTATTGAAGAGATGGGGGGGGGAAACAGTGGAGGAAAATGTTATGTCGGTGTTGTAACTGCAGATGTAGATCTATCCTTTCCGATGCCCGTCATTCGCTGTCACGGTACTACTGCATAACAAAAGACATAATAAAGACCTTTACAGAATCGCTTTCTTTTTTTGGCTTTCTGTTGTCAGCATGGTGAAATGTGAACATCTCATGCCTCCTTGCTTTTCAGCAGTGCAACAAAACCCAGCATGTTGTTCAAGGAGAGGAAGGATGTGTGAGGAGCCCATCCGGCCTGCTAACACTGGCAATGGACAGGAAGTGACCATTACTAACTGCTGAAATGAAAAATGATCCTCTGTAGCTCTGTTGGAGGACTCTCGAGTAAATGGGTTGTATACCCTTAGGCCGGGGCTAAATGTTGGAGAAGTGGAGTTATTGTAGCCTCCAGGATTAGGCCAGTAATGGGGAGGGACAACTTGGACTATTGTTTCTTCGGATCTGGTATATCTGCTCTTCTGCTGGTATAGCGGGTCACCCTAGCATGGTCATGTGGGATGACCGGGATACCAGCATCAAAACATGACACATGCTGGTTTTGCTGGACTCATCTGTTCTTGAGGTTTTGGTTTCAGAAATGACAGAAATCAGTTTACACTTTCCACGAAACTCTTGTCACATATTTGTCTCCCTCCTCCAAAATAATTGAGACATTCAATGGCTCCCTGAACTTGTAGGATCTAGCATCAGTTTTTTGCCATTCGAAGTTACATTTTTTTAGGAGGGAACTCATTGGGCATTCAGTATGTCAGGCTTTTGATTGTAGTTACCTTCACTACCACTGTGAATAATTCTACCTCAGTACATTTAAAGAGTATAGATAATTTACTTGAGATAAGGCAAGGCTGAAAAGTGACAAACAGGAAGTTTTGACTTTTACAGTGGATATAATGCACAAGTGTCTCTCGAGTTTGGCATTTCATACCAGACCACTCCGGCTAATTAATTCGATTATGCAGAAATGTTTTATTGTTTTGGGAAGTCGTTGAAATTCCCCTTTTCGGGGCGTGGCTTATGCGCTCTCCTTTGAGGAAGTGGGCTGTTCGGGAAGCTAAGATTTGATTGACAGCCGAATGGACCAATTAAACGCCTCGATTTCAGGCGAACATACGGCCGAGTGAATACTTGACTACGACGAGCCAATAGTGTAGGACGGGCGCGGTTTAATGTCGAGCAGGTTCATCTCCTACCGCGGAAATTCTCCCACAGCAGAGGGAAGCAGTTGTTCGAGCTCTCCCGGGTTCACACCTGGACCGGCTACTGCACGGCTCGAACGGACTATTTTGCGCAGAAATGTTGAGTTTGGGAAGCGGAGGAGCCAAGTCCACCAGACCGTCGTTCGTGTCTTACGTTACGCCTGAGGTACTTTTTGTTTACTGCTTGTTATTCTGAAGCAAATAGAAAAAGATGGAATTTTGAGGTGAGAAGTAGTCCTGACTGGACTGGGAGGGGCTTAACGTAACACCAACCTAAAGTCAGCTTCTGGGTTGAATTTTCCCGTTCCACCTTAAATGGTGCAGCACCTACATTCTCCTCAGAGGCGCCTGAATGCAAGTACTGCACAATTTAAGGTGGAACGGGAAAATTTAACCCAGAAGCTGACTTTAGGTTCGATTAAGAAGCTTGCGAATAGGAAGCCGACATGGTTAAACGCCTTTGCTCAAGTTTGGAGAAACATAGAAGCCTGATATTAGTCTGACCTTTGGGTTGTTTGAATCTTTAGGCACACTTTTTAAACGCGAATCACAGACATTTATTCACAGTTAGGCGGAGGAAATGGACGTTAAGAGGTTGTTTTCTCACGCGCGTGAAGCTCTGACGGCTGTAAACTGGCCGTTTGACCTCCGCCGAGTCTGTCGAAGGACGCAGACAATTAAAAAGCAAGAAAAAAAGAAAAGATAAATAAACGAACACAGTTGTGGCTGCATGTGACTTAATCTCCTTCGTGTTGACCTCCATCTATCTATTCACTAGTTTGCTGCGCGCGCGCACGTACGCGGGCACCCGAGACTGACTGGAGGTTTGTTTGTTTGTTTGTTTGTTTGTTTCCCTTCATGCGTAACCCATTTGTGCTGGAAAGCGAAACCCAACTGAAAGTAGCTATAAGCCAGGATGCTATATGGTTCTCACAGGATGTCCCCTACTTTGTCCAGTAGCTGTTATTCCCTCTTTTCCTTCATGAATTCATGAATCATGTGTGGGAAAAAGTTGACCTGACTCTGTTAAAGAGGAATTCCACCCATTCCTACCATTCAAAAAAAACAACAGAGTCAATCAGACTGGTCTGATGAGAAAATGTTCATTGTAGAGAAACATCCCAGATTTGTTTGCTGTGGTGGTGAGGGGAACTTTGGGTCTCAGGGTTTCATTTGTACCACTACTGAATAGAAATGGGCAGACTGATACATAAGTACCAGTACTTACAATACCTGCGATACTGCTGTTTACTCTGAAGAATCGATTGTGGCACTAAAAATATGGATATCATTTGTTAATATATTTAGTATTGTGGATATGTATCATAATTCTAAATGCAAATAACAATAAAATGCTGTGAGTGATGGTGTAGTATTGAAACTACTTTACCTTCTGCCTTCTTCCTCTGTGCCCCTAAAAAACAATGTCGAGTAAGAAGCTCCTTCAAACATAGTTTACCGAAGTAACTCTGAATTGTGCACGTTTAACTGGTAGACTTCTCTGCATGATTTTTCCAAAGACTTGTAAGGTCTAACATTACTTTTGTAAATAACATAAATATTGAAAACACCCAGAAAAAAACTAGAAATACTTCTTTATTTTATCTGGCATGTTTTTGATAATGTTTAATTTCCATCAGATACAGTTTTATCTGTAACTACTAATAAATACGCATGTAGGGACTACATTTTCAATTGACAGTACTAGTTTAGCTGAACAGATGGTGTGAATATTATCAAGCGCTGAATTGATATTTGTTATTACTGAATTTAATTATGTTATTAATAAAGAAGCAAAGAGAGACCCTGATTTCTGAAGGTTTATTTAATTTTAATATCAGACTATAAAAAATAAAAAAATGTGAGGAAAAACTGTCATAAACCCATTCTTACTTGCAAGGCAGCATACTCATAACCATTTCATGTAGATGTGGGAATCACCAAAGGCCTCAAAGAACAATATTTTATGATCCTGTTTTAAAGTTATATCCCGATTATTGTTAGAACATGTTTTACATTTTTATCACCTTTTTATTCAACTGCAGATTGGAAAACTTTGTCACCATCTGCTCTAATTAGAAAGTTTTCTGTTGGTTCATCTTTCTATTGCAGCAAAATGGGATTGTCAAGCAGACAGACGAATATGGTCATAAAAACCAATGACCACAAAAATCAATAATCGGATTCTGTGTATTGATATGACATTACCACTTACAATATCACAATAGTATGCTGCATAATTTATTTATTTGTTTATTTATTTATTTTCCTCTCACCCCTAATTTCATGTGATCACTTTTTGTGAGGTTAACTCTCCAGATTATGACTCAGCAAGTTTCACTGAATCTTCACATGTAAAATCAAACCATTCTAAATAACTTTGTTTATTTGTTTATATTTTAACTAAGAAAGTATTCAGACTTTTGCAAAAAAAAAATGGTGGAATTCTCAAAGATTTGCAAAATGTAAAAAATTGTAAAATGATTAAAAACTTTACAATGCATATAGTATTGGAGTAGTCAGCTGTAGAGATAAGCTGTTTCATTTTACATGTCTCGCAGCCCTTTTTTCATTTCCTTTATATCTGTGAGACTCACTTTCATTTCAGCTTAAAGTAATGCTTCATGAAGTAAAAGTTAAAGTAGCAGTAAAATCAGATAAACAAATAGACTACACAAGACTAGGACAAGTCTAGAATAGACTTAATTAGACCTACAGTGGAACTTAAAAATCTGCCATCTGTCAACATGGGAAGTTTGTTGTTTTTGTTTTTTGGCATATCTTTATCTCAAATAACTTAATGAATTAGGAATATATATATAAAATAAAGAGAGAATTCATTTTATTCATAAATTTGGTGGCAAACGGCGGTCCACTTGTGTCTGCAAACGTGTTGTCGTTTATGTTTAGCCATCTAGAAATCTTAGAAATGTATGTTTATATTTTTTATAAAAAATAAATTTTTTTAAATCCAAGCTTGCATTATCATAATATACTAAATGAATATCCTATCCCCTATATTATATTACCCCATATCGTCAGGTCCTCACAATACACTGCCCTAACTAACTCTGTTCAGGATACATGACCTTGCTATTCTAAGAAACGTATCCATTTTTGACCCATCCCATAATTATTGTTGTTGTTAGTTATCACATAGCTGTAGACATTATTAGCTACTGACTCAGCATCTGCTGTGTGTCAGTGTTGTGTGAAAAGGTGACTTGACGGTAAACATAAAGCCACTTGTGCTTCATACTTGTCACGTGTTTCGCCTGTCCAAACTGCCTAACTTGTATTTTTTTTTCTACAGGAAATAAAATGTGAGAAGGAACCACCAAAGAAAGAGAGGCATCCAGACTTGTTACCAGGTAAGCGAGGACAGTCTTATATGCCTTGCCTTTTTCATTTTTAATAAATGACCCTTAAACATTAGTTAGCTGCAGAATATTTTGCATACTGTTGAGCTGTTTGTCAACTGCAGGCCGTTTTTGTTGTGCATCTTTTGTTGCAAGGGTTTGTCAGTTCCTCTAACTTGTACTTCCTCCCATGGGGAACATGTGTTGCCTGCAGAGTAAACACCTCTGCTGATAGATCTTTTCATTTATTAGTATTATCACAGCCTTTGTCACAACTTGTTTTTAAAATTGAGCTCAATCTTTAGTTTAACTGCTCTCTTAAACATACAGTTATTCAGAATGCCTGTAAAGTGCATTTTTCCTGCATTTTATTTTTTACCCCTTGAAGTTAATTTTAGTTTGTGTGGTCTATATACAAAGATGCATTTTATATGACACATGTTCCAATATCTCTTTGTACCTTAGCCTGTAAATCTCGTGAATGTACACGAACTCTGGTCTGATTGGCTGGAGTCCTGTGTTCATAAACCTTTCTGAAAATGTTTGTTACTTTTCCTCTTCAGGGGAAGTGATCTTCTGCAGTGCTGACCCTGTCCTCAAACACACTCAAGATGACTTTTCTCAGCGGGGAATCTTTGGCACACTTCTCTGTACGAACTTTCGTGTGTCTTTTATTAGTGATGAGACACCGTTGGAGGAGCCGGTAAGCACTTGTGACTTGTGAAGGCTTTGCATACTGATGGATGCATACTAATTACCCCTTTTCTACATACGCAGACTTGTACTACACTTTATAACCAGGTAAAATAAAGTGAATGTAATGTTTGCTTTCACATCAGTTCATGTTCAGCATCATTTAGGGCTGAACAATTAATTCATTTTTTTAGGTACCAAATTACTTTATTACTTTGGATTTTACTTCATTATGGTGGATTTTGCCACAGTTCTTTTTATTTTTTTGTAACACATCATATGTTTTTACATATTAATGTCACTCACAGGTTAATTCAGAAGATCTGGTTTAAGGTTTAGGTCTCAAATGCAGACAACAGATCATTCATGCAGATCCTCAATAGACATGTCCACACACAAGGAAAGTTTTGTTGTTGTTGTTTTGTTTAAAAGTTTTTACACCTCCTGTGTGCACATTACCACCAGAGAAATCTCCAGAGCCTCAAAACTTAGAGTGTATTTTAAAACTGGTAAATCAACCCTTTGTTGCGATCCCTGTGGAGGCCATTACATTTTTATTGGGCCATGTGAGCTCATATTCTTTGAAACCTTTGCCCCCACAGTGCATTTCTAGTAAGCAAAATGGTGCGTGTGGTTTAACATGTTATTGTGTAATGCAGTTTAATCCCTTTACACCTTACAAATGAAACTGTATTTTTAAATGATCAAAATATCAGCAATAGAGGATTCTTACTTCAAACAACTGTCTCACTTCAAAATTGGCTGTGTTCATTACAAAGCTGGATTCATAAAATAGTGAACTAGACTGTATAACACTAAACACAGATCAAGTACAACATGTAGACATAAATATTCACAGGTCACACTGTTATCTAGTCAGCCAATTGCATGGTATTAATGCAGAGATATTGCAGTTAGAGCCAAAGTTAATGTTCATGAAATGTCTGAATTGGGGAAAATGTCATCAAAGTGACTTTGACCATATCAAGGGTTGTTGGTGGCAGGTAGGTTGTATGAGTATTTCACTTACAACAGCATTTGGAGTTGCGCAAAAGTGAGATGCAATTCTGTGGGTCTAAATGCCTTAATGAGAAAAGAGGTCTGAGGGGAATGGCTAGACTCGTTTTGAGCTGACAGGAAGGCTACAATGACTCAACAACCACTCACAACAGCGATCACATGAGCTTCTCTGAACACAGGACTCTTCCAACCATGAACTGGATGAGTTACAACACCAGAAGACCACTTCATACATACTTCCACATCAGGTCTATTACCAAGTACAGAAATCTAAAGATGGGGAAGGTTTACCCAAACTGGACAGATAAAGATTAGAAACACCTGCTCCAAAGATCTCAATTTCTGCTGCGGCATGCAGATGGTAGTCATGGACAACCTGCCAACAATTAAAGCTGCTGGTGGTCGTATAATGATGTGGCAGCTGAGCATTGTTTCTGACCCTGTGCATCCATCTATGGCCACAATGTACTATCTTCTAATATCTACATTAAGCACAACGGTCTGAGTTGTTGTAAAGTAGCAGAAAATGATCTGAATCCAGTACAGCTCCTTTGGAATGTGGTAGAACAGGAGATTCAAAGCATGAATGTGTGGCCCACAAATCTACATCAATCACATGATGCAATCATGTGAACATGAACCACACAATCGCACACCTTGTTGAATTTATTTGTGGTATTTGTAATAAAGTGGCCAATAGGTATATTTTAGCATATTTAACTTCTGTCCTGTGCCACTTTATTGCTGAAAATATCACTGTACAATTCTGGTAAGCATGCACTCACTGTCAAAAAGGAACTGTGCCAGGCGACCACTTTTACTTCAAGTGCTATTTCAGGAACCTGACTGTCTGACTCATTGGCAGAGTAATGAGAAAGTGAGAAACACAGCCGCTGTTAAAGTTTAGGGTAATGTGAGCCTGTGATCATTGACATGCCCCAAAAAGGGAGTATTTCAGGGTCACTTTTACTCTTTGGATTTTAGGTTAGTTTGTACTTTGTAGTGGTGCTAAATATTAATACAATGCTATTGCGATTATATTGATTTTGATTGATTATATTCATTGATTGATTGATTTGATTAAAAAGAAGAGGCCAAGGCTATATGCACCAATTGAACCTTTTCTGTGAGGACATTTTAATCTTTAAATCAAAGCAAAATTTTAAAAACTGACTTTGTTCACTCTGTGGTAAAGGAGAAAATTGAGTTATATTAGTTGTAAACAGGATAGTCTGATGGAAAAACTTGAATATGTTGGATGGTACCATGGACTTAGATCCAACCTGCTGTAAAAATGTAGTAGTAAATGAAATTCTTTCAAAAAGGACGAATGGGGGAGTGAAAGATAAAAGTGAAAACAGAATAAAAAATGACTAGATACTATTACACCTAATAGTGATAAACATGGTAGATTGTTTAGCCCTAGTTTGAATTTACTCAGAACAACACTTGGTACTCCATGTTGGATATTTTATGAAGTGTGATAATGTTCAGCCCCATTGCATGATATTGCTTGTTCAGTAGATGCTCAGGCTCCTTTTGTCATGAAAGACTTCTTTTACTGCTTATGACATATTGTTTTACTTCCTGGTCAAGGACACAATGGCTTTAACTGCTTGTTGTTATTTTAACCTATTTTATTTGTTTGTAGTTCTACCAGAGATAGGACAGTAAGTGTGGGTGAGGTTTCGATTGATATGAAGCCGGAAGTACAGTCTGTGTTCGCAAACACCCGGGTGGTGTGAAAATAGAAACCACGTACTCGGCTTGGCAGCAGGAAATGTCCACCATGTGTGAACACCACAAATATAACCCAGCACAGAAGCATTGTTTTAGTCTCAGTGTATTTGTTGTAGTTGGCCCATTTAGCTTTGCATTAGCATATTCCAAATGTGACATTGTGCAACATAGAGAGGTGACAATGCACTGTAGAGAATGGGAGTTCTATGACTGAAAGCATCGGATGCAGTTGCATTATGTGAATACCATAGTTTGCAAACGACCAGCACTAATTAGCAACTCCTGATACCATGTTTATTAGTAACTGGCCTAAACAGCATTTTTACAAGCTTTGAATGCTGACTATTTGAACTGTTGATTTATTCTCTTTGTCTTATTTCCTTAAATATATTCCAGTGGAAATATATACTTTGCTATGGATATTTAAAAGCTTCTTCAGCCTTATTGTGCCTTCTTGATATACCAATTTTGTACTGCATATGCTTTTCAGTATTAGTTTTTTTTTTTTTTAATTAAAAAAGTATGCTTACAGCAGTGCAACCTACTGAATCCAAACCTCTCATTCCTGAAAAGCTACAGTGACTGTCAGGTTTTCTGCTGTTGCCTAAGGGCCTGTACCAAGCTTGTTTGCTTCTTCATGCTTTTGCTTCTTTGGGTTTTAAAACTCTCACAACATAAAAACACAGGTCTTCTAGCAATTTATTCTACCCATCAAGCGGTTATACTCATCATGCTCATATCATTAGTACATTGTAGTGACTACGTGTTTTAAACATACTTTATTGTGTTTTTAATGCTGATTCAGTTCAGACTTAATATCCTAACAGTTCTTTAAACATTCTCCGACATTCACCAGCTTCTCGTTTCGATTTTCCTGTTCCACCTTAAATTGTCCTGCAGATACATACATACATACATACATACATACATACATACATACATACATCCATCCCTGATGTGTTGCCGCTGTTTAAGATGCAAAAGAAAAATTCAAACTGATTCATAGATTTAGTAAAGATAAGCAGTAATAATTCTACCTGTATTAAGTTTAATGTGCAGAACTACTGAGACATGCACTACAGTAGGACAAACTTTTTTTCCAACCTGTAATATAGCACCACCAAATTCAAGCTGCACAGCAGGGTAAAAACTACTTTTTACAGTCTGTTTATGATTTGTTCTGAACTACTGTAGCATTATTATGGCTCATAATTAGTATTATTATGAATTATTATTTAAGTATCTGTTGAAAGAGTACCCACTTCTATGTAGATGAAGAGCAATTTCTAAGCTAATGAAATTTTGTACTTGCACTAATGAAAACATAGTTTTGTGTTATTATATTCCTTTTCTGGTAATAGATCCCTCCCCCAAATCTTACACACTCCTCCCAAACATAATTTTCTTTCCAGGGGCATCCTGTTGTGTTACGGGGCAGTTTGTTTTGCAGTGTGAGGTGAGGTGACATGGATTCCGGGTTCATGGTTTTATTCAACTAAATAAGCTACAGTTACATTTTTTGTTTAATATTGAAAATCTGAATGCCTTTTCTGGTCGCTTCTGTGTACCTAACAGAAAGGTTATGGATGAAGGTCCATCATAAATCTGCGCAAGGGGATAGATGTGGCCATCTTATTTTTTTTTTTTTTTTTTTTCCCCTCCCCCTTATAGACATTAAACCAAGACCCATAGAAAAACTATTATATCTGTTTGTGTCTCTTTGCAGGCACAGCACTTCAAGAATAAGCTGTATGGTGAAAACGACATTCCTCTAATGTGTGTGGATAACATCTACGGAGGTAACGTTGACTGAACATATTTCTGTTGAACAAACTCCCCTGTATCTGCAGACCATTTGTCTATTTGCAAGTGGTTATCAGAGGCTGATTTATTTATTTTAATTATTATTGCTAAGCTTTGTAATAGTGTTTTATTTTGAGTTTAGTGTTTTTGAGTTAATATATTTGTAAATTTGTTCTGTATAGTTTACGAGGAGAAGAAAAAGTTGATAACTAAAGGCATGCTGAAAACCAAAAATCCATCCAAAATGATCATTCACTGTAAAGATTTGCGCGTCTTCCAGTTCTGCTTAACCTACACCAAAGAAGAGGATGCCAAAAAGGTGAATTAACCTCCTTGTGAAGATCAAGACTTGCAGTAATTAATACTACATCTAACTGGTGACTTTTTGCTTTAGATATTTCAGGGTATCGCACACCACTGCGTGGAGCCAAAGTCTCTAAGATGTGTCTTTGCATTTTCCTATGCTGAGTTGAGTCCAGGTAAATCCTCAAATTGATACAGTGTGTGTGTGTCTGTGTGTGTGTGTGTGTGTGTGTGTGTGTGTGTGTGCGTGACATATGAGAAAACATAAAATGTGGAAATGCATATGCTAAACATCAGTCTGAATTGTTTAAATCATAGTGCTAATAGAAATCAGAAACCAACTGACAAAACACAGATCTCTTTTGCTAGCATGTCATCCTTATGGTCAGTATGTTAAAATATGTTAGTTTAATTTCCTGAGCAGTTGGCTTATAGTGACAAGTGGAAAACATATATATAATAAAATTATTATATTTAATTTCTGCTAATGGCTTTACAGAGATGCAGCGGCCACAGAGGGCTATGTTTGACTCAAAAGAAGACTGGACCCAAGAAATGAAAAGGACCAAAGGGAACCTAAGAGTAGTCACTGAAAATGAAAACTTTGAGCTTTCCGCAAGGTAGGTAGGATATGGCTTCTGGAAGAAACAGGGTGTTGCTATTTGAATGCTAATAGCATTCAAATGCTAATAGTTTAGCCACTGCCAGTTGTCATTCAACTTCAAGTTACTCATCCAAATCCTTTTTGAGGCCATGGTGTGTATGATGTCCGTCTGATGAATGATGAGACATATTGTAACTGTAAATTAATTTAAAAATGAATTGCAATTAAAGAAAATGATTGAAATCACATTCTTTGTAGTCCCTGAGGAGTACTGTTCAAACTTCCTTCTAGGTTACCAAAGTTCTTTATCATCCCAGCAGCTGTCACAGATGAAGACATATCTAAATTCCCAGGAAAAGGGTTGCCGGTGAGTGAATTTTATTGTACAGTTATCGTTTGTTGACCCATTGGTGTAATAAAACTCAGTGTTAATGTGACTTTATTAGAAACGTGTATAGTTTACCAATATAATTATATACTATCAAATCTCAGCATTCTCAGCAAATCTCAGTTATCTCTTGTGGGTATAAATGACTGAAAATAAATGTGTGATTTTAGAGATATCATGCTGTGTAACCACCGAAGACTGTGGCTGTATTTCAAGATTTCTGTGATTGCAACAATCTCAGTATTTAATACTGCAATTTATTTCTTGTTATTAGGAGAAGAACACAAACTGACATCACATGTATCCAGACAGCTGAAACTAATATTCAGAATGGAACTTGGTGGTGGTTAAAATAGTTTTTTTAAAAAGTGTTGTAGTGGTGCATTCTTTTATTTGTTTCTTTTAAAGGTGTGGTGTTGGTCCCATCATAGTGGCTGTGCTTTGTTCAAAGCCTCCACTCTGCCCGGCCCCCAAGAAGATGGACCAGTGCATGCATACATTGAGAGGTAACCACCAGATACTCCACTTTCATATGGCTATTTGCTACATATCTTTAAATTGCTAGTATGCTAATATAATTATCTGGTAGAATTACACACTAACATACCAAAAGTCATGGGATAGCAGTGTGCATTTTTATTTTATTTTCCCTAGTCACAACCATTGTCCATTTTCCTACAGGATGCAGAATGCTGTGGCCCAAACTCACCTTTATTCTTTAAAACTAGAGGATCTCTCAGAAACGCTTCCTACTGTTCAAGATATTCAGCAGTCTTACACCAAGTTCAAGCAGTTTTTTCTCATTGGTGAGTGTTTATTTCTGAACTATTGTCCTCTGGTCCCTGGTTTATAACTAATAAATCAGTGTCTGCATGTTCCCTCTGTAGATAATTCAACTGATTTTTGGGTGTCGGATGTGAAGTGGTTCTCCTCTCTTGAAAATACTGGCTGGTTGGACATCATCAGGTTGGGTTCAGATTTTTTTTCTAAGTAGGATGGAATATTTCTCCATCTGTTTATTATCAAAAATCTGACCTTAAACATCTGTCTCTTTGCAGACAGTGTCTCCAAAAATCAGTTGAAGTGGTGGAGAGTCTTGAAAAGGAAAACATAAATGTTCTCATAATTGGTAGGTTAATTCTGCTTTTAAATCTTTTAGTGTGTTCAGAATTTGGCATGAAAAATAACTTGGTGGTAATTATAGTGATGCCCGTAATCACCAACAAATGAGAGTTCAGCTATGTCTATTATTTGCTTTAGGTGGTAAGAAAGGACCAACATTTAATATAGGTAGTTGGTTTAGAATGTTGTGAATGGGAGAGAGCTTTCTAGAACTGTGTTAATGGTGGCGATATTTCTAGAATGGTGTGAATTGGGGGTGAGCGCATTTGAGAACTGTACCATGTGACTGGGGGAGAGCATTCTAGAACAGTGTAAATGGGGGATGATTGTTGTTGGTTTGAGATCATTGGGTCACTGTTCTTTAGACTGCAAAGATATTTAATAGCTGTTAGATTTAAATCTCTGTTTGATTGGCCTGATTTCAGAGGAGGAAGGTACAGATCTGTGCTGCGTCATTTCCAGTCTGGTTCAGATCATGCTGGACCCTTACTTCAGAACGCTGACAGGCTTCCAGGCGCTGGTGCAGAAAGAGTGGGTGGCTGGGTGCCATGCCTTCTTGGATCGATGTAATCACCTCTATCAGAAGGACAAGGAGGTGCTTGTCACACTTTCAGACATTGCCATTGTTCTCAAAGATTCTGTGAGGTGGTGAATATTTTGTCATCAGCAGACTATAGTTTTAAAGCTGTGAGCTAAGCGCACAGAACTTCTACATTATGGGGAACTCTGTTCTTAGTGTTGAAATATAATACCATGAAGAAATCAGAGATCACCCTTCATTTATTATAATTTCCTGTCAAAACAGTCAGTACAATCTGTTTTTGAGTAGGGAATAAATAAATAATGTTGGGAATAAAATTTTTTTTTTTTTTTCACTTTACTGCTGTAATAATACAAATAATGCTAACTAAAGATAACTCAGCCTATAGCTTAAGTATCTCTCAAGACCACAGCATCATTTGTATCGTTACAGTCAGTGCTAAAGACATGATTTTCTCATTCAATTGCACCCACAGCAGTTGTTTTTTCGCAGCTCACAGCTTGTAAAACCTGTAATTGGTTTGGGTATACTTGAGCAAACTAGGCACTTGCTGTGTGTTTATGACTTGTCAGTCCTTTATGAGTTTGTATTTCTGCAGTGTCAATCTCCAGCCCCAGTCTTTCTGCTCTTCCTGGAGTGCGTTTGGCAGTTGCTTCAGCAGCACAGCCCAGCCTTTGAGTTCTCTGAGACGTACCTGACTGTGCTATCCGACAGCATCCACGTGCCAATCTTCAGCACTTTCCTTTTCAACTCTGATTTTCAGAGGGAGAGCACTATGACGGTATAGAAGATAACCTCAAAATACATTCTCTATACATATTATAAATAGTTAACTTTTCCTCCAGTGCCTCATGTGCAGCTAACTGCACTGGCTTTAGATTTGAATAAAAACTATTTTAACAGTTGCATGTAATGTAGTTGTTTAGACCTAAAGAACATACACTTCAGTTTTAACACAATCTAACTTCATTTAGTACCTGAAAATACTGTACCTCAATCTTCAGTTGCACACCAGTGCAGTAACGACACGGTATTGCTTCAGTTCCCTCTCTGTGCAGTGCCCATGTGCTCTACCACTACTTCCTGAACACGGGCACACCTCCCACTGACTAGCGCTACTTGATTGTCTTGGCAGGCCGAGTCGCAGCACTCACAAAGAGTCCCAATGAACTGTCCTACAGTGTGGGACTGGTCGGTGCAGTTTGACAGCAAGGCCCAGGAGCTCTTCATTAACCCCCTGTACACCGATAAGCTGAAGCAAGATAAAGTTGTACGCAAAGTTCCTCGAGCAAAGGTAAAAAAAATTGTAACATACAGACAGCACATGTTAGCGCTTCTTTCTTTTTGTTGCATTAGCTGCATATAGCAACTTTCAGTGGTGAACTCTGTATGGCTGCTCTCATTTGGGTGGGAAACCCACATCATGCTAAACAAAGACATTAGCACTTATTGCATTTTCTTTGGAGGAGACTAGAGTCCAACAGGTTTCTTTTTTTTAATCAGCCTATGTAAAAATGATCCGTGTTAGCAATTGCCTTAAACAGTAAATTTATATTTATCTCCCAGCTGAATTTATGAGTGGCAGGACTGTCCCCATGTTCACTCTTCAAGTTCAGTTTTATTTTTGACAATTTTGACGTTTGGAGCTTTTTCCATTAAAGTTGTGTGAAAAAAAAAACGTAGCAGACTTGTTAGCACCAAAGGCAGTTGTCTTTACCCAGCTCCGCCTTTAAAACTCCACCCAAAAAGGGCTTTTTCAAGGATGAGACAGAAAGCCTAAAGAAGATGCTCCGTGTAAAGCGCATCAGCCGCTGGATGGTTTCACCTGATTCTCCAGCAGCTGCGACACGTGAGTTTTATGAGACCTGGCAGTGTCGCCCTCTAGACTACCATGGCCTGCTGTTGCCTTGTCTGGATGGACCTGCCATGCGCCTGTGGATGCAGCGCTACCTTCGCTGGATCCCAGAGGTGCAGATTCTGGGTGGTGGCTCGGTGGCTATCACCAGCAAGCTGGTTGAACTCTTGGGCCAGGTGCAGGACCTCAAGAGGGAGCTGGACAAGAAGACCTGCTGGGAAACGGAGGAGGAGAGCCTCAAGCGAAAACCCAGCCCCCTGGCCCTGGCTCGAACCTCACTGCGCCTGTCCTCATCCTTCCCCTTCGCTTCCAACCGCAATTGGACCTTCAAGCCAGCTATTCCCACAAGCCTTCTACAGAGCCTAATGGTGACAGATAAGCTAGCCAGCCAAGAGGATGAGACCAATGAGGTTATAAGCTTGGTTTAAGAGTATGAGACCTTAGTATAGTGTATAGGGACCTAGCTTAAAGAGGTTGAAATGCCAAGTTTTGATGGGCTTTGACCATTGATACGAACAGTTGGTAATGACAAAGCTTGGAGTGACACTGGACCAAAGTAGGTAATTTTGAGCACAGAAAGCCTTAGTAAAACCAGATGTGTCCTACTGTATCAAATTCCAAACTTGAATTGAGCCATGAGTACTAAGTAGTGTGTATACATAATGCCATGTTTTCTTCAGTTTTTTCTTCTTTTCCTATTTGACTTTCATATTCAAGGTTGCACATTAATCTGGTATAAATTGGGACAGTTATTCATAGCATTACGGAATGGTTTTGGGAATGATGTGTGTGTGTATATATGTCTTTGTAAGTATGCTTTCATGGAGTACTTAATAGAGAACTAGCACTTTTGCTGTATAAATGTAAATTGCCTATGTAAAAGAATAGTTAGTACTGTACCAAATTTGTTTAAGTTATGGATTTGGCATATGTTCTTTTCCAATGTACCATGTTACAGAGTTGGGCGAATGTAATGTTTTTGGAGTCATGCCCAGTGACTCTTATTGATGAAGCATGGTGTGCTTCCACCAGTTTGTTTTGTGGAGGGCAGTGGTCAACAACCCTCCTCCTGGAGATCTACTTTCTTGCAGAGTTTAGTTCTAAAGATGCTAAATGGCTGGAGTAGGTGTGGAAACTGTAACTGGGTTCAGCAGAAAAGTAGCCTAGATCTCCTGGATCAGGGTTGGTAATCGCTATTACTCCTGATGATCACTATTACTAGGCTATGTCATATAATGATATGTCATTATTAATCAGTATCAAATTTCCACAGAAAGAAAAAACAATTGTGAACTGTAAATTCTGCCTTTAAATGCATGTTGGTAAATTAACAGTTTTAAAACACTTTTAAATCGTCATATCAGTAACTGCTTTGGCAGGGAGGTCTCAGTAATGCAGCATACCTTACTTTGTGTTTTTGTTTTAGCAGTAGCTCAGCCTGCATAGAAGTCTTGATGTTTGGACTTAACTACTGACTGCGGTTTTTATGTTTAAATATTCTGCAAACGGGTTCTGAAAGATAAGTAGCCTGTATCTACACATAGCCAAAAACAGTCAATAAACAGTCAGTATTACATTTGAAGATAATTTACAAATGCTTATAGAAATACTGTATGCAGATAAATGTCTTGTCACGTATTATCCTTAGACTACACAAAGTAAAAATGCTTTTGTTTTTTTCCCCCACCCAAGTTAAGCTAAATGTTCTACTCTGGGGGAACTTTGTTTTGGTGCCATCTGGTGGTTTAGCTTACAGACTCGGCAAATGCAGAAATCTAATTAAGGGATCAGCAGTCCACCACAAGTCAAGAAAATATTCTGTCTCACTTGACTTCAATTTCATCTTTACAGCTTATTTACTTGGTATTTTCTTACCTACTAGTCTTTTGTTGATCGTATGGTGTGTGCCTGTATATACTAAGCTTGCAAAAAGCAATTCAAAAAAAAGAAAAAAAGAATTTCCAACTTGTCTTTTGCACGCAAAACTGATGAAGGAAACTACTTCTAATTTGTATTCTTGTAGAATAACTCAATAATGTATGTCTAAGATTGAATTTTGTTGTCACTGCACACTGAAAACGTAATATAAAGATGCACAGTTCCTATTTCTACAGAATAAGTAATATATGGAATAAATTCAAGGGTCACCACCAATCATATGTTGTTCTGTCCAGGGATGCATTTGTAAATATATATGTAAGTATAAGTTGTACAAGTTCACACTTGTACCAATTTACACATTTATGACCAATACAAAATTGTCAGGATACCAAAAGAAAAAGGTGCCTTTTGTTCTACTGCACTGATCTTACAGGTTCATTTTCTCAGTATGCAAAACCATTTACGATGTGCCTAATGTTAATATCTGTTCTTTTACCTTTTTTAGTCTGTTAACTGAAATCAAACTGTCTTTTTTTTGAGCACTTGTTTACCAAGAACCTTATTACTTATTTGCTGTCCAACAGTTTTCTCTCTGAGCTGCTTTTGAAAAATGTTAATTGCACTACTGCTCCTTTGCTCTCAGACACTGTTGTAGTTTGTTAAAGTTAATCCAGTTGAATGGGGTGAGTAATGAACTAAGTTGTTGACTTGCAACAAGCTTGGATTACTGTACATTTGTCTTATGTGTCCTGTAATAGGGCAGTCTAGTGAACTTGCATAGAGTTTACTGTAATGGAGGCCTTTTGGAAGTGTGAATAAAAATATAAGCAGAGAATAGCATAATAAATTAGACCATGTCTACCAAACGTGTTGTGTCTTGTATTTTTATTGAGTCACTGGAAACCAAATTCTTATGGTAAGAAACAGGGAATTGTCTGTAATTGAAAATGTCTGTGTATGGAGGAGATTTTAAATGGAGTGCAGTAAATCAGTACGTTATACCACCTATACATAGACCGTGTCTGAGTTTACCAAGGGCAAAAGTGAAAAAGGTTTCTTTGTCCCTAAAATATAAGTTCAGAGGCAAAAATGCTCCTTCTATTCAAGCTAAGGCAAACATATAAAATGCCTAGGAATTTCAGTGAGTGCAAATGCATCGCCATCAAAAAGTTTTGTCGTGCCCTGTATTCAGAGTCAAAAGGGCCAGTAGTAGCATCCAGTTACTTCCGGATTTTTCCAAGTGCCAAACCTGGAAACACCTTTTCTGTAACTGAAAAAACATCTACCTACTGAGACTTTCCCATAAAAGCTTTGCAACACAGACATTTATGTAATTTTTTTAATGTTTTCATAATTGTTTTGTCCTTATTGAGACTTCAGCAAACTTTTTTTTTTTTTTTTTACTTTTTTGAGTTATGACCAGTGTGCCATTTACAATCTTATTCAATTGGGTAGGGCTTGGGTTGGATTTCCGACCAGGGAGTTGGGGGGTCCTACTGTGTGTACTTTGCATGTTCTCCCCCGTGTCTGTGTGGGTATCCTTCCACAGTCCAAAGACATGGTGAACGTCAGGTGAATTGGAGATGCTAAATTGCCCCTATGTTTGAGGGTGGGAGTAAATGTATATGCCTGTGCCCTGTCCAACGGATTGACGGCTTGTGGGGAATATTTCCTGCCTACTTCCCAGTTAGAGCTGGGATAAACTCCAGCACTCCCCACCCCTCATGACCCAGAAGGATAACTGGCTTAGAAGATGAATGAAGATGAATTATTACTATTATCACCAAGTTTCATCGTATTAATAAGCATTATGTACAGTTAGCAACTATTAATGAATATAACAACCATCATAAATCATTTTCTATTGGATGCATAATCTTGGATTAAATTTGGGACTTATTTAGCTTTATGAAAAATAAATTAATATTTGTGGTAGAGCCCTTTCTTCTACAATCTTCTACATTTTTAAAGGTGATATTTTTCAAAAAAGCATTAACCATGAATAGCGTTCCTTTGTCACAGATCAGCAACCAGCGCTGCAGCACAGGCCTTACATCAGTGAAGTAAGTCTTCGGTGTACCAGGACAGCAGGTCATACATGATAAACCAGATGTTTTTGTCTGGGACTATTTAAATAACCTCTATTCTGATTGGCTGCTGCTGGATCTTGTGCCTCATTCAAATAATACTCCAAGCGGAAACACTCCTTATAACGTCAGTGCAAGTGGGCAGGGCCACACTGCTTACAGTTAAATATATGTAAATATAAGTTTGCTTTAGTGACATCACAAAAGCGTTCAAATAAAAGTTAAATGAAAATATTTTATTTTATATATATATATATATATATATATATATATATATATATATATATATATATATATACACACACAATTAGATAGATAGATAGATAGATAGATAGAAATGAAGAAGGGAAACAGTTACTATTTGTTTTATTTATTTATTATTATTTATTCAAATAATAGTCCATAATATGTGTCCTTTATTGCTGTCTGTATGTGTGTTAATGCGGTAGAGTGTGTGGGCTGGTATATAACTATAGTGTATAATCGTGATATAGTTCTATATAAAGTGATGTATAATGGTATTTCGTTTATAAGTCTTCTTACCTGTGAGCTTCAGGATGCCACATCCACTGCTGACGCAAAGCCCGGCCGCCATGTTAGATCTGATGAACTCGGCCGAGCGGAGAAGCTCGGTGAGGTTTTAACCGCTCCGAGTATTTCGGCCCCGTTTCCTTCGGCGTGTTTGCGTCCGGCTGTCATTCGACGACCGTTTTCTGTATGTGTCGGACTAAATAAAGGAGAGTGCAGCCTCGGACGGCGCTTGTGCTGGAGGGTGGTGGTGTTTTCGTGTCGCCTTTCAGCTCGCCATGACTTCGTTGACCCAGCGGAGCTCGGGCCTGGTGCAGAGACGCGGCGCGGCCGCCTCCGACAGAGAGAAGAGCTCGGCGGGAGAGGATGAGTACGAGCCCCGGAGAGACGAGCAGGAAGAGGATGACGGCGGAGACTCTAAAGAAACCAGACTCACCCTTATGGAGGAGGTGTTGCTTTTGGGGCTAAAGGACCGCGAGGTTATACATATATTAGTTTTCTTCTCGTTCGCTTTTAGCCTAACGTCAAGCTGGCTAACTTTGGCTAGCTGCAGTTCCTTGCTAGCTAGCAGCTAGCTAGCCACCGGAATCGTAATTCTATCTGGTTTTATAGGCGAAATGAAGAAGTTTAGCTCGACTAAACATAGATAGATATGGGTAAGAGATTGCTAATTATTCTTTAGAGGATAAAACTAGTGTCTCTGCTTCTTGGATTATGTTGTATGTTGGAGAAAAACAGACGTCAGCTGTTTGCCTGAACGCAACAATTGTTAGCTGTGCCCGCTGACACCCATCCCTAGCTCAAGTTATCGTCATCTCTTAACATGAACCCAAACTCAGATATATACTACACTAGCTGTGTTGCGTTTTTGCGTTGCAAAGTTTGTTGTTGTTTGCTCACTAAACTAGCCACATTAGCTAGCTAGTTGGCTAACAGCATTAGTGTGCCGAGTCAGCTCTCACGTCAGTTGAGGTAGAACAGATGAGGCTGAAGTTGGCTTCTTGTTCCAAGCTTCCCGTTCCACCTTAAATGGTGTAACTGCTGCAAGGTGGAGCAGGGAAATTCGAACAGGAAGCTGACCACAGAAGAGTTAATACTGTCTGACTAGGTGAACCTTCAGCACTGTAAAGCCCAGTGTTATGGTTACTCAAGTCATTTAAGACAAACAAAATAATAAAAAGATTGGTCGTTGAGTAAATCCACAAACTAAATCAACTTGCATTTAGCATAGGAATTAGCTGCTTTAAATCATTTAAGCAAACCTAATTTTAGCCATTGTAAAAAAAGATCTCTCCCTAATCCTTCCTGACTCGGTTTGCCTTGGAAAATCTAATAGAAACCGGTCACTAAACAGTGACACCGGCTCTGCTAACAGTAGTTGGTTGATGTTGTGTTTAGAGTGCTGAAGGCTACTGCAAAGTTAAACATTTGCACCTGCCAACCCTGCCTATCACACAGCTAAGGTTTAATATTTCACCTGACAGTCATATCCTGGTTTCTTAACACTGACAACTAAAGGGGGTGGGAATGTTCAAAGTAAGCTACAGCAGTCTGGACAGTACAAAGGTTGTATGAATGTGCCTATTCAAGCATATGTGTGACTGGTTTTGCAGCCATTCAGAGGCTGTGCTTTAAACAAGTTGGGTTAGCTTGTCTCTTAAACAAGCATTGTCCTTACCCAAAATCGTCAGGGGATATTTGCGCATGTTGGACATATAGTCTTATTACTGCAATTTTATATAGTTGAGTAAATTAAACTCTTAGTCCCAGCATGAATTGTGTTATGTTATTATTACAATTTGTGTTGACACGTAGATAATCAGTAGGTCAGCACCGATTTTTTTTTTTGGCAGAACAATGTCAGAAGCATGGCTCCTCTTAAGAGCTAACTGCGAAGAGAGTTAAGACCTCAGCATACTTGCAGACATGATGTTTGCCTGGCATTGGTGAATAATATGAAGTAATTGCAGAGGAATCAAACAACTAGCTAAGCGAACTCTGCAGACGAAAGTGCTCAAGGCCGTGATTGAGCCGTGATTGGTTGTTACAAGAGAGGTGTGCCATTAAACAAAAGTGGAAGAATTTGAGGTGCTTGATTTTGCCAATGTTACATCAATATATGTTACTGGTAGATTGGTTAAATTCTTGCTAAATGAATACTTTCGGCTTCACTCAACCTTAAAAAACACCATTACCCAAGGAGTATGCTGGGTGCTGTAAGCGCTAAGCGTTAACTTATTTCCCGTTCTCATTGTTTTGTGGAGGAGACTTCATGTGCAGAATATAATCTGTTGCTGCAACTGCCTGCTGAAAAGGAGATTTCACCTTTGTCTGATGGACTGATACAGCCTCTACTGTCTGCTGATGCAGATCTAGACAGACCTGATTAAAACCAGAAGGATTTTGACCAAGAGCTGTAAAAATAGCATAGATTTAGAGTAAAGAGTTTAGAGTTTTGTGCATCTGACCTGAAGTAATTCTAAATTCACAGACAGGTGTTCTGTTGTCTGATAAGCAGCACATGAAATGTGTCTTCCGATCCTTACGCTGATGGGGAGCGAGGTATGCATGTTGAGTCTTTGCGATTCATGTCTCAGTTGTTGTAGGGGTGGCCTTGGCTTAATCAATGTCTCAAAGTGTCATGGAGTAAAAATTTGTTTAAATGCAAAAAGCATTCAAATGTGTGGGGATAACACGACATTTGGAGAATATTATCTCTCCAGACCATAAAAGGCTGAGAGTTTAAACAGTGAGGTCGTATTCCCCTGTAATGTCATGGCTGATTGAGAGTTATGCACATAGTAACTTACCGTATCTTGAACTTGGTGTGGTTATAGTGGCAATGTCAAAATGGAATGTGTCCCGTCTTTAGTTGCATAGGATCCCAATACTTAGTAACAAAGGAGAAGATTTTTTTGTAGATTTGGTGAAGAGATAGTCTCTCTGGTATTTGCTAAAAAATGATAGGAATTTATGTACTATGATGAGAAACTGTATAGCGTTTACATTGTGTGAGAATGTAATGGTGAGTGAACCAATACAAATGCTCAAGGTTTACTTGGCGTAAAACCTCTTTACCTTAACTTGCGTTGAAAGGAAAGATTTTTGACCTCCTTCAAAAAGTTACTATTTTGGAGATACTTTGGACAGCAACTGTGTGAATGAAGTAAATAGTTGGTATCTACTTAAACCGTGTTGATTTTAGGAGCTGGCAACTTTCGTATTTAGAAACAAAAACCATGAGAGAGATTATACACTTCATTGAGTCTTAAAGCATGTGTAATAGGCGGGCCAGGAAAGAGTATCTAGCTATTGTTCATCCCTCTTAGTTGTTCATGTTCTGTCAGACATCAGTGAAAAAAAGAAAGTTTGAAAATCACAGTTGGAAAAGCGCAAGGTCCTTTCTATACACTATGTTGTAAAGGATCTGTGATTAGCATTAAAACAGAGACATTAGTTGACATTGAAAATGCAGTGGTCATTTGCTATTGAGTCACAAACATTTGTCATTAATAAGACAACCGTTCAGTTGGATATACTAATCGTATTCTGTAAAGAACTGCCTTGACCTTGTTTCATTATCATGTTATGTGATTGCACTGGACAAAATGTGTCTAGAACTTTGTGTAGCAGTTCTTTCACCTAACATGTCCAGTAGAAGAAATGTGAAGTATGAATTTCAGAATGGTGCTCAGCTGAGTGTCTTGTCAGTTACTGTATGTTGAGTCTTTAAAAATAATAACTTATTAGAATTGACCTAAGTGCTATAGTAGCACATTAACTTTTAGCAGTGTCAATAACAATAATCATCATTTTAAAATCACACACAAGCTTTTACTGAAAACACGAGGATCTCAACTTGATCATCCTAGGATAAAGTATTGAGTTCAAATGTTTTTGTAATTTGTAGACGTGATTTTAGATGGTGTGAATGTCATATCTGTATAGTGCCAAAAATCCTGATGTTTCCTTTAAGAATTTATTTTGATTTATAATATTCCACAAAGTCTTTATAACAGCAAATAATTGCTGTCTGGAAACGTCATGCCCTGTTTTTTAGAAAGGTGTTACTGCCATGTGAGAGAAGTAATGCTTTCAGTAAAGTGTCCTCAGTTTTCTACATGGATTCCACAGTATGTGTGAAGGGTCTGCTATGGTGCCAGGGCCTTGAAAGAAGCTTGTTGTTCGACAGTGGTTTCTCTGGACTAGGTGGCTTGGCCTTCACAAAGGTAGCCTTGTTAAAGAAGATTACCTCGCGCTAAGCTCACTGCAAAACATGACATAGCAAGGGGTAGCATCGGAAACCAGTGGCATTATGCATGGAAAACTGCTTTGGAATTGCCCTTTTTTTGTTTTGTAATGCTGTGTGTTTGTTTTCAGAACAACCGACATGGATTTAAAAAAAAAAGTTGATAGTTTCCTGCAAAAATGCTATACTTTATAACATTTTCTTAGTCAGGCTGTTTTTGATTGAAAGAGTTAATGCTTATGTTGAAGAATAGGAGTCAAGTGACAACTGAAGTAATCACTCTCCACCAAATGTTCAAATGCATGTGCATTATACACAGTGTTTTGTGACTTGTTTGCACTGTTGTTTGCGTCTCTGGACAGGGCTATACTTCCTTCTGGAATGACTGCATTTCCTCAGGATTGCGGGGTTGCATGCTCATTGAGCTGGCTTTACGAGGCAGGCTACAGCTGGAGGCCTGTGGCATGAGGAGAAAAAGCCTGCTTGCCAGAAAGGTGGGGCTATGTTGTGTTTCTTTTTTTTGTGTTTCTACCAATTTTTTGTAAACAGTCCAACCTTGTTGAGATACCTTCCCCTCTTGCTTATTCATGTTCACTTACGTTGACTCTATAACAGTACAAGCTAAATAATTTCCTGCTGTTTTCCATTAACAAATACAGCAAGTTCTTAAGTCATTTATGAAGTGTTGGGAAATGGAGTGCTGTTTTAAGAGTATTGGAAGGCCCCTGCCTTTGTTGTTTGACAGCTTGTCAGAAGCATGAGAGTAAAGACTTAATGCAGTAGATACAAAGCCTGTGAGAAATTCCACCTGTGCTGAATCCCAACTGTTTAAGTATTTTGCGTCTTGAAGATATTTCAAGGCTAGTTGAGAAATTCAAAATAAGGATAGAATGTTGGGTCTTGTTTATTAACAGTAACCTTTTTTTAAACAATGCTCATCAAATACCTAAGAAGGTTGTATTATGAAGAGAAGTGTCACACTGTGCTGCAGAATTTATCTTCTACTTCATTATACATGTATGGCTTAAAACGTTAAATTAAATTAAGCTAATTTAATTAAGCCGAGTTCTTCTGTATATTGACTTAAGACTTCTACAAGGAATGTTCTGTGAGGTACTGTTGGCCCCAGTTGTACTATATACTAGTCTACCACAAGAGGGCACTCTGCAGTATTTATTCTCCCACAGAGCGGTAACACTGTTTGTGTACCTTGCATAAGAAGTCCCTTGTTTATTTAAGTCTAATGACAGCCCTACCTGAATCATGACTTAAAAATCACTTGTTCATTGTTGCTCTTCCTCATTTTTTTTTTTATAATACAGGTCATCTGTAAGTCTGATGCTCCGACAGGGGACGTGCTCTTGGATGAGGCTTTGAAACACATTAAAGAGACCCAGCCACCAGAGACTGTACAGAGTTGGATTGAACTCCTTAGTGGTGAGCGTGCTATGGTTTTTTGCACTGATTTGTTCTAATAACGCTCTGCATTAAAGGTCTGCATTCCTGTGTGACTCCATGTGAGTTCCACTACAATATCTTGTGGCACAGGACTGCATTTTTTAATAATCCAGTACATGCAGGAGCAGGAAAACATATACATGTAAAAAAAATTAAAAAAATAAAATCCTGTTAATAAATAGTCAGTTACGCTTATCATGTGTAATTACCAAAAGAGGGTACGTAGCCAAACAATCAGTAGGAAAGTAATAATGTTTAGAAGTCACAAAGGAACTAATTACGTAAACAACACACAAATCGTTACAGCAAGGGCAGAGCCTTCAGATGTTCAGCGTGTTCTTAAGAAAGGCAGTACACCACAATTGAGCTGGTTAAAGGGATGTCTGCCATACGACAGTTCTTTCAGTCCTGATTATTTGAGGAGAAAGTACTGTAATTTATTTGTGAATAGAATATGTTAAATATTAGACACCATTTCACTTCTGCAGTGAGTGTGAATTGGAACATGTACGTGGTTGGGGTGAGACAAATATTGTAGTTTTTGGTGATTTAAATCACAGACTGAAATCATCTGGGCGAAAGAGCTGCCACCACTGTTTAAACATGTTCAAAATTAAAGTCAATGGTTTATTCACCATGTGTAAATAGCTACTATTTTGCTTTCCATTAAATAAAAAGACGTAGCTTTTTTTGCTTGTTTTCATTAAACTGTTTTGCTGTGTGAAAATGCTTCTCAAGCTGCTGTGACACTTTAGAGAGGGAAAAGCAGTAATGCAATTTACCCCCCCTTTTGTTTTAAATTTGTACTTGAATTATTGGGCTTTGTTCCCCTGAAGGTGAAACGTGGAACCCACTGAAGCTCCACTACCAGCTTCGGAACGTGCGTGAGCGCTTGGCAAAGAACTTGGTGGAGAAAGGCGTGCTCACCACTGAGAAACAGAACTTCCTACTCTTTGACATGACAACACACCCACTCACCAACAACAACATCAAGCAACGGCTCATCAAGAAGGTGCAGGAGGCCGTGCTGGACAAGTGGGTAAATGACCCTCACCGCATGGATAAGCGCCTGCTGGCCCTCATCTTCCTGGCCCACTCTTCAGACGTGCTGGAGAACGCTTTTGCCCCACTGCTAGACGACCAGTACGACCTGGCCATGAAGAGGGTACGGCAGCTGTTGGACCTGGAACCCGAGGGTGAGAGCCTGAAGACCAACACCAATGAGCTGCTTTGGGCTGTGGTGGCTGCCTTCACCAAATGAGGATAAACCTGCAAAGCCCTAAAAACGAAACAAAATGAAAACAACAATGGAAAACAGCAACTTTTGACTGGTTACTGAAAAAATGCAGAAAGTGTTGTTCCAGTGTATCAGAAATGGACGATAACTCTGCAGAACTGTCTCTGTTTTGCTTTCCACCGCCCTCTTTCCTTGCTGATAACTTGTTTCCCTTCTGTGTTCTGTGCAAGATTTTTCATTGCATTGCTCACAGTCTTGATGGGGGCAAAGGAAAGTAATCCTTATTCCTTCCCTTTTTCTTTCGTTTTTATTTTTCACTTGAATGCATGGGGCTTCTCTGTCTGAACATGTACTACAGGCACAATCTTCACCCTCTGCCTATCTGGATAAGTGGGCTTTTTGTTTTTAATGAGAAAAGGCGACCCTAAAATGTAACCTACATCATTTTTAGAATTATATTATTTGAATCAGTTTCTTATCCCCACTATTTGAAACTGGCTTCAGTGTTTTGAGAAAAATATGTACACTCCCTGAAAATTGTTCATTGCAAAACTGGAGTATCTGCATACTGTGAGAGCGTGATATGTGGGTGGGGGGTGGTACACTGTATGGAATAATCTTAAGGTACCATAGTCAGTTTTTCATGGTCAATCTTTGTAGCAAGAAATGTGGAGCTCCAGTGAACCCACAAGATTAGCTGCAGCGATGCAGCTTTACCAGTTTAATGGCAGTAATGGCTCCTTCAGGTCGTATGAATGAAACGAAATTGCAGCACTCTAGGCCTTCATGTGTACTGTGCAGGTCTGTCAGGAGAAATAATGTTCATTCAAAGAAACCTAAAGACTGGCTCTTCGAGTGCTGTCTGAGGATCCCTGTTTGAGAACAAAGAAAATGCAGGTATGAAATTGTAACCCACAGAATTCCTTATAGAACCCCCTCCTATAGTGATGTAACCCTCTAGGTTCTTCATAGCTTATTTCGTATGATGAGCTATTGTCAGCAGGAATACGTTCACCCTGGGGTTATAATTCTGAAAAGTAGCATAAAAAGTTTATATTTTTTTTGCTCTCCATGAACACCTCACTAACACTATGAGCTCTACCTCTCAGACCTCGCCCTCCTTGTTTCTGCGGCCTTGCATTGGTTGCCCCACTTCAACGCTGTTACTCTACAGATCCCTGATGCGTATGCTAAGGTTAAATAGCACCACTTCTGTACTTTTATGTGCCTGAAGTTGGTTACAGGACTTGTAACCTCCAAGTTACAATAAGTACTGTAGCTTTTCCTCAACGTGACATGGCATTCATGAACAATCAAATGAACTAACCTTAATCAAAGTTTTTGTCCCTAAGGGAAATGTGAGGGATACAGGCTTTTATTTCTTTCCCCATCCTTTACTTGCATTGTGGGAAGAAGGGAATTTCATTTTACTTTCAAGTGCAAACGATGGTTCCACATGGAGGCGCTCTCGGCCCAGTGAGCATCTTGACAATAACGCTGTCTTCCTTCAGACAGGAGCTCCACCTAACTGTTGAATCCATAGAACTACATTGCGTTTAATTAGTCTTGAAGCTGTGTAGGACCTGAAAGAGAGGTCTAAATGGCATCTGTAGGAGTATGCAGTGAAAAGTCATTTAATGCAGATTTGTATGTCGAAAGATGGTCTATATAGCAATTTGCTACTTCCCCAAGTTTCCATGTTTATGTATTTCTCTGTTGAAATTTGATTGATGAATAATAAAAAAAAAATAAAACCCTAATGACCATTTTAAATGTGACTCACACGCTTGTGTGGTTAACTCTTGTGAATTTGTCTGTTTTTGTATTTTTGTTTGTTTGGAAGATGAGACAGGAGGCAGATCACTCTACCCGGATGCATGACATTACAGAATGCTTAATCACATTCCAGCTTAATGTGTACATAGATTCTTTTTGTATTTCCATGACTTTCCACCTATTTACCAGCTGTCTGCTTTTAGGCTTGCAGTAAGCAGAGGCAGCTTTTAAATGCTTTCGTTTTGTGTGCTGTCGGAGTCTGCTGAGGAGGCATATGACCAGTCATCACATTCTATTTCATGTTGCATGACTTTTTAATTCTGTTGTCAACTTATTGGTTCTACTGATTTTTAAAGCAGTACTTGCCATTCTTTATTTTTTCTTGATTTGATTTAATGGTTATGGTTAATGCTTGCCTCACAGTAGCTAGCTGCTTCTGTTCTTATATGTAGCAAAGGTTTGGGGGGAGGGAGAAGGCTGAAATCGTGTGTAGCTGTAGACGTCACTATGAAGGGGCCCATATCTGTACACGTTCTTCTTACCAAATAAATGAAGGTATTGGAAGTGCCTCAGAAACTCATTCATCTGTCATTTATTTCTTTGTGAGATGTGCTCCTCATATTATTTTCTGTAAAGTGTGGTTGTGTTTTGGAGTTAGAAATTTCTCATGGTTTAATTTTTTTTTTTTAATTTTTTTTGAGACTAGTGTTACTGTCATACTCATTGTTCTCCTTTAACTCTCTTTTTGGATTTATTTTTAAGGCCCAATCATACCAGAATACTTCCAAACACATTAAAAAGGAACTACTTCTACTTAATTTCCAAAGATTCTGGAACATTTAGTTGTGAACAGTATTTAGGACTGTTTAGAGTCAATAGTCATTCAAAGCCATTTTATGGAAATGTCTCATCCCATACTATGAGTCTTATAGGCCCTGCCCCTGTCATTAAGTGGTTGTTCATTTTGTGATTGACTGACTGGATCACATCAGGTGTGTTGGAACAAAGATGATGCTGTTCATTAGGTAAACCATGATGACGCATGCCTATTCAAGTGAAAGGGGAGAAAAGGGATCCAGCTCTAGTCTATTTAAGCAGGTGTGTTGCTCTACGTCATCCACCTCACCCCTGTCCCAGGAGTGAGCTGGTCAGACCTGAAAATGACTCCTCATTGAAAGCTCAAAATACTCACTGAAAACACTGCAGGACGAAAAAAGCTCTCTTTGGGAATGCACTTTTTTCCTTTTCCATTTCATTGTTAATCACAAACTGTGTCACACAGTTCACCATTTATCCATGATCATGCGGATATAAGGCGATGTGGTACCACAACCACCCAAGTCCCCCAAGACAGCCACAGTCCCTCCCTCTCCTAACATAGCACTACCCTATCCGTCCATCCCGCCCATCTAAGTGAAAGGAAAGGGAGACAAGGCAACAACATTGGCGAACAAAAACATTTGACATGGCAATAAGCAGAGCTAGAATGCCTCCTCCTAGTTTTGTGTCTCTGTATACGTTTATAAACGTTTCCTAAACAGTGTGGCAGAGAAGACTATTTCAGAGAAACTTGACTTAAATTCCTTCACCATGGCAGTTATGTCACTTTTACTATGCTAAATGACCAGTGAGTTCTGAGTTTTTGTATGTAATGCTGATGATGGTAAAATGGCGCTACATGTGCCAGGCAGAGCCAGTGGGAGCTTGTTTGTCTCTCAGTAACAAGCTTAGTCTTGGTAACCTTGGCGCAGCTGTGCTCTTCAAATATTTCCCTGGCCACTCGTGCACTCCAACTTTACAGTCTATGGTTTCAAGCTTTGTGAGGACACAGTTCATCGCAGTAAGCTCTGAGGCGAACGCATGTGAAGCCGTAGGCGTATTTGCCAAAAGCAACTGAACATTACTTCAGTAATTTGCTAGTGTTTTTGCTTTCTTGCCTTCATTGTGGGTAGACACTAGCCCATAGAAGCAGCTGGTTTTGAACGTGCTCTGCTGACAGTAGACGGCCTTTTCTGCCCGACTGGTGAGTGGAGTCTTGCCACACACCTGGAAACTGTTAGCGCTTTATGAACAAGCCCATGTGAGGCTTTCAGTGATCCACTCTCCATGCCCAGCCTGGCTGTGGTTAAGCCTAAGGCCATAGTCCCAAAGAGTCCCAGCCTAGGAGTGTTGTTTTTGGAGCGGCGCAGTGCAGAGAGACAAAGATCACCATAAACCAGAGAGAAATCTGATCCTAGATCAGCACCCGCACTCTGAGATACCGCAGCCAGGTTTCACTTTATGATCAATTAGTGAGTCAGACGAGTGGGCAGACTGCAGGAAATGATAGATGCAGGTTCAGCTCATTGTGACTGTTTGGAATGAAGTCATGAGTATTGGGAAAAGAAGCACAGCAATGATTAGGCCATTGGAAATGAAATGTTTATTATGTATAGCCATTCTGCAAAATCTTAAAGTATTACTGTTGGTCAGATTTCTATACATATATAGCCATTTTATTCATAATCCAAAAGCGCCTACACACACTTATATGTGATGTATCATAAAATAGATTTCTTTCCATTATAATTCCCTGCATGCAACTGTCCATGATTAGAGTGAGGAAATAGATTTCAGACCAAGAGCTCCTAACAATGAGCATGAAGCAGAGTCTCAGCCATCAGGCCATGCGCTCATAACCACTTTGTGTAATAGTGTTCTGTGAGCGTGCTTTAAGAGGCATTAAAATTCTTAAGTCGTCTGGTTCCCATCACCACCACTGTTAAGGAGGGGTGCCAATATTTGTTGAGAGCACTGAATATGCTGTTTTTTTAATGTAAAAATAATTACAGTAGATTTGCTTGCAGTTTTACGAGAGATATTTTACAGCTGTTACAGATTTATATGACTTTTCAAACATTTAGATTGCAGTAAATTAGATTGGGTTTGTATTCCGGAGATATCTTCTACTGTGCTGCAGAGTGAATTGAGATTCCCACTTACTTTAAAAGGCAGACATAAGAAGGTCTGAACTGCACTGTCAGTAAAAAGGTGCTGCACAGGTAGATTTTAGTCCCCCAAGCTACAAATAATGTCCATTGTTTGCCAAAGGTACAACATGGGCCTAAAGGTACAACTGTGTACCTTATGATACGACATGATGGTTCATAATATTCTTATTATAGGCATAACCACACCTAAGCAATCTCTTCTTAAAGTAGAATAATAAATAAATAATAGGCCTGGAGAAACAACAGGATCGAAAAACGTTAAAGCAAACACAAAGAATAATAGAAATAGAAAATGGTATCGTTACAGTCTCCAACTACATGTATTAAACACATAAGACCTGATGTTACCACCTCAGTGACAGCATTAGTGCCTTAAAAAGGCCTAAATTACAGTTTAGTAGTGCCCTGTTTGTCTTTCTGAGTTAAATCTGAACATCAACACATTTTAAAGAAGCCATCTTTATGATGATGCAACTATTTTTTACTCAAAACAATAGGGAGCAACAAATCGCCTAAAAGCCTGGGTTTAACTACAGCTTGTTTACTAGTCTGGAAGAAATGTTCAGAAAAGCTCAGCAAAAGGGCTCCAGTGGTGGAAAGCCACACCACTGTTAAGTCGTTTGCAAGTTGGTATGACAGACAGGATGGCCCAGGACTAGCTGGTTAGCATGCTAACTTCAGTAAATATTTCTGCCACACGATACATGGGCACTGTTGACTGTTAAAACATTCTGTGGTTTTAGGTTTTTAAGTTTTAAACAAAAAAAACAACAACACATATTTCTCCTTTAAACTAAATCGATGTGGATACTGTACAGTATGGATGGTAAGGTTTAAAGATTCAGAACAGTGGATCAGTATAATGGGTCATGATTAAAATCATGCTCGGATTAAAAATTGTGCTGTTGTGCTACAAAGGGGTTTTCAGAACACAAACAGAAACTGCTTGCTTAACACGTTTCTAAAGTAAAACAGCACTTTTTAGTTCATTTATGATCTGCAGGCTGGCAGAGAGGAAAAAACATATATTCATGTAGTCATAAGTTCATACTGAATATTATAGCACTGTGTACATTTACACCACATTAAACCGGAGTAAAGCGTATTCTTATCTATTAGTTGTTTCATATAGATCTTCAAAATATCGACTCATCTGCAACGCATTGAGAAGTGTATTGCACAGGCTTCAGTAATGGTGATGCACATGCCTACTACAGTCGTTTCCAGACACAATGGACTACAAGTGTTCAAAAATAAAGGCACCACTAAGGTTACTTGCACTGCTTCACAGAAGAACCAATCTTGGTTCTCCAAAGAAGCTTTCTACAAGTAGAAGCCTAAATTGGTAGTGCTCTCGTATTTGTCTTCTCTGTAAACCTGGTCTCACTCTAGCTGGTCTAACTAGTAGCCTTAGTGCAGATATTCTCTGAGAACAAGTCCAGACCAAAGCTGCTTCTTTATAAGCAGGCTATGTGATACAGCATGCAGGAGAATACACTTGGCCCTGTGTCTGTGCTGAAAGTCTGCCTGAACATGCGTCTGCACTTCAATCCCACTTCACTTCAAAACGGATTCCGAGATCTGTGTAAATGTTTCAGTTGCATATATTTTCCCTACAGTGGGTCTGATTAAAAGCATGTTTAAGCATTCCTGAAAGAGCAGAGCCGTCATGATTTATATGGATCAGTGTTCCCATCTGAACTGCACATTTCCCACCAGTTCTAACACACCTGATTCAGCCTTGCTATCGTGTTTCTCCTCCCACTACTCCAGTGACTAAGACTTCTTGTGGCCAGTTAACAAGTGCGTGTGATCACCGCATGTGTGGTCTGTCTGAGTCACAGCACACCGTTACTACATTTACATACATTGTTATTTATCCGGCACGTAAACAAGGAAAAGCATTAAGGAAAAGTTAGTGCTATTATTCTTATCTTTCTGAAGCCGCACTTCAGTAAATGCAGGTATTCCGAAACAGTCAGTCGTGCAAAACTGTGTTCAGGTCTCATTTGTGTCTGTTATATATAACTATTATGTTACAGTTTATCCAGACCGCTTCACTCAGCAGAGGCAGGCTCACTCATAGCTCAGACAGTGGAAGATCACTTTCCTTATATAACTCCTAAACTCTGGGATGGGCAAATCGGAGCAGATTAAAATATATAATTAAGGTTCTATGTCTTTCTAAGATTTTATTCCTATGACTAAGAACACCTTATTTGGTCCTGGAAGTTCACAACATGCATTCATTCCTTCTTTCATTCATTCATCTTCTAAGCCCCTTATCCTTCTGGGTGGAAGAGGGGTGCAGGAGCCTTAAAGACTATCAGTATCAGACAGATGCTAAAATTTAACTGGAATTATGATCCGGTGTTTAATGTGTTTTACTGAAATAGATACTCTACAGAAACTAGTGTTACATTTCTCAGTAATGCTAATGGAGGTAGACTACGTTTTATAAGCCTTAATTTATAATAGTCCTGATTTTGGAAAGTATGTACATGACAAATACTGGATATCTGCATTCGTCCTCAATTCCTATCTAGACTCATGTATGTAAATTGGCTCTGTTTTGATTGGTCGTTTTGAATAGCTTCACAATACTGATGGGCATTGTGGCTTTTTCAGCAAGTTGGATCAATTGGCTCAGCTCGAAAATACAATTGGGCTCTATCTGCTCCCAAATGGCTCTTCAGTATGTACCATTGTTCCAGTCTTTAGTTCCTAGTATAAGCCACATTACTGATATTATCCATCATGTCTTTTCTATTAAACCCTCAGTGTCCCCGCTGATAAATGAATGAACTGTGCATTATGTTAGTTGCTTAAATTGCTAATGGAGTCAGGCGTTAGGTCGTGTTACTCGTAGAATTTCCAAATGTAGGGATCAGATGATCGAGTCAAGGGCAGATAAAGGTTAAAGGTCAGGAGGCTTGCTTGGAAGCATAGCTAAAATCCAGCAAACACAAAAAGCATCAGGGGATGGGTATAGTAAAGGGGCGGAGCCAGTATGTTCCATGGATATCCAGAAGGCTTGTGAGTTTCAGCTACAGTGTTATAGGATTACCTCGTTTAAAAGGAAACCTCAAAGAGCCAACACGTACGCAAAGGAAACTACCTCACAAATGTTATGAGGCACGTTGTGTGCAGAAGTGTGGCCTGATGACTGGAAGGCTGCATTTATACGTTTGCTTCCTGACAGCCAGAGACAGCATAACCTTTACTGACTTTCTACAGACTGTCTTCAGTAACGGCCCTCATTAACATGAACAAGTGGACTCTGCTGTAGTGGACTATTCCTTCCTGACAACCGCAACGATTTGCCGCTTTTGCCGCTTATTTTCCAAATCAGTACAGACTGGGGAATGAATAGGCTGCATTCTGTAGGCAATGTTGAGACAATACATTCAGAGCTGATCTTTGTAAAAGCAAGGGATATGAAGCCCATAAAACCCAGTTAGTTCAGCCGAGTCAGTAACTACCAGAACCAATTCGGTTCCCCTACAAATGATGCTATATTAAATGGCTCATTTTGGCTTCAAAGACTTTGCAGACTTGCTTATATGAAGAGGAGGATTTCTCCCTTTCTGTTTAATGCCTGGGCTGTTCTGACAGGCCTAACATGATCTGCCCAACATCTGCTCAACAGATGGCTCTCAGGACACGTCTGTGTTTGAGTGAAATGGAAACAAAAAGAGTGTGAAGTTTACCAGTGTTCTCATCTGAAGGATGAGGACAATATTCATAGATGACTCACGGTTCTAATTATTGTGCGTATGATAAGAGTAGGCCTAAAAATGTAAGGAAGGTTTGGAGGTAGGATGAAATTCAGCTCAACAGCAGCTCATATAAGTGGAAGCTACAGGGTGAAAGCGTGCCAGCAATAATAAACACATTTGTGCCTCATAGGAAACATATTATAGAGGCTCTAGCTAAATATTCCACTGAATTCACACAGACATGTTAAACAAGTAATCGGAGGATTAGCCATGTATATATATATATATGGTGGAGAGAACACAACACAAATTGTTTTTTAAAATCAGGGAGTCAGTTTCATGACTTCTGCCATGTCTGAGCGGAGATTTTTATAGTTTGTGTTTAACTGCATTTCTGTAGCTACCACAAGCCAATCAGGCTTTTAAAAAGACGTTTGATTCTGATAGTCCACTAACCAAAACCATCCAGACAACTGCATCCTGTGAGGAGCGTCCTGTGCACAGCGTCCTGTGACCACTAATTAAGGACTAGAGGATGTCCAACACTATTTGTAAACAGCAACAGATGAGTTATCATCTAATAGAGTGTCTAATAGAGTGGACTGTGGAGTGGACACAGTGTTTATTTACTCCAGCAGCAACAACGTGTCTGATCTACTCGTACCACACAGTAACACCACATGGACAAATACACAAGGAGGTGTACCCAATGAAATGGCTGGTCAGTGTACATGTAATGCTACTACTACTACTACTGCTACTGCTACTAACTACTACTACTACTACTACTAATAATAATAATAATAATTATTATTATTATTATAATGATACATTTTCACTTAGTGAGGTGGCATGGGTAAACATGTGTTTTGTGTTTAGGTTTCCAGTGTTTGAAACATTCACTAATCCTATTACTTTTAATCTAATAAACATTATTATGTGTATTACAATGTCAGCTGTTCAGAAAAGGTACATCTGGAACCAGTGTTTCGATTTTTATAATCTTACTGAGAACATTTTTCAGTTATTTGCCAAAAATTTAAAAGTGCTGAGGTGTGGCCGGCACTCTGTGAGTCATAAGCTGCTTCCTCCTTCTGTTCACAATCAAAACAATGTCGGATTTGCAGCCTGCAACATTTACAGCTCTTAATATATTGCTTTGGTGAGACAAGCACCAGATCTGAATACACATATTACCACCAGAGCGACTTATGAAACATCAAACAGTGACAGCAAACTGAATTAATAGAGACACATACTTTTTTTAAAGTAAGTGAACATTAAAAAACAGATGTTAGGTGCAAAATGAAAAAAAGAAATAATGATTCAGAAATCAAGTTCAAAAAGGTTCGATCGCTCTGTGTAGTGTTGGCTGCTTTGCTGCAGCAGTTAGCTAGTTAGTGGCCATAATGCTTGCAAAATCATGAAAGCATCTAGTCTTTGCACACTTTCTGGTTCTATGGGTCACTTACGAACCCAAACGTGAACCATCAATGCAGAAAGACCTGAGCAAGAATTAGAATTGAGCGCTAAAGCCTTTGTGAATGTTGCCATTGTTCATAAGGAACATCAAGGCACTGTGTTGACCCATACAAGCCTTAAGAAAGTGAGTTCTGTTTCAGTGTGCATTAATATTACATCTGAGAAGCAATTCTAGATTATTCCATTGTTCATGAAACATTTACACAATGTAAAGGGTAACACAAAATGTTGGTTTTGATCTGAAAACCATTACTTCTAACACATCTTCTGCCCGTTTTAAGCCTCACTGCATGCAGAAAGCGGTTTCTCAAGAAAGATCAGTCACTGCAAGCATGTATATAAGGAATCATGCTATAGTGATAGAACAAGGGCAATGCAAAGCCCAAAAAAACTGCCAGTGAAATGCTGCAATGCTCACAGCTTGCTATTAGTCCCAGATCACTTGCTGGCTACACTGAACTTGCAGCCGGCATGAAAATATAGAGAAGCAAAACTTTGGACACTGGACTTCTGAAATGGTCGGCGCAACTGTTTAGATTCTTCAGGCACCATGTATTCTGTAACATAGCCCTGTAACTACACATACATATAAAAACATACATACCAAGTCATATTTCATATGTCATAGGCTGTAAGGAGGCATCTCTGTCCTAGCATGTTCAGCTCCTCTATACCTAAGGTTTGAATGCCTGGTATGGTATTTTAACGGAGGGTTTGTCGCCGGTATCTTATCTGTAAACGCAATTTACAAAAACACTACCATAGAAATTCTTCATGTTAAATAACAAATAATTAATGGTGTTTGGTAAACCTTTATGCAAATGAGCAATTTGCACATATTTAGGTTTTATAGCCTAAGGGGCTTAAACGTACCTTAACATACTTTCCATTCATACATCATTTCAGGCATTTTTGAAAAAGTTCCTGTCCACAAGCATCATCTTGCATCAGTTCCACAACTGTCTAAGGCGAGATTGTCAACTAGTCAACTACTACACTTTTCTGAATGCTGTCTGGAGTTGGGAGATTGCAGAAACATTGAAGTGGTAACTCATGCACATGGGTGGAGATCTGTTCTTCAGGACACTTCAAGAGCAATCAAATCTTCAAAGCTATATTGCAATGTCTAGTGTGGGTATAGGATGTGGGGCTTTGTGAGACACTCTTGATTTCAGAAGAAATGTTCATGACAGTGATATTTTAAATGAGACTGACTCAAACTATCTCTTCATAAGGACTTTATAACCCTTCACACCACAGACATGTCTTGCATGTAAGTTATATCTAGACATTAATGAAGAACACAAACAAACAGACATGAGAAGAGTTGAGTCAGAGGTTGCCAAGTTCAGGTCTTACAAGTAAAACAGTTTTACTAATGTTTACTAACAGTAATGTTTTGGTTTGAATAAAAATCTCTAGGCCACACGTTGCTTTTATATATAGCTTCCAGTTAGCTACATCATGCCCAGGCAGATCTAGATAGAGGGGATTCCCAAAAGAATGCTTTACCAATGTTTAATCTGTGCTAGAGTAAAGCATGTCAGGAACTGTACTCTGCATGACAGTTAAAGCCTGTTACACATTTCTCATAGATGTTTTAGGAGTTCTCTATCAAATGTAAGATTACTGACAACTAGGTTCCAATATCTAGATCTCAAAGAGAGCTTTGAACAGATGTTTACCAGACCTTAACCCCATTAATTATATATTGGGAACATCTAAAAACAGAAAAGTGAAGTGTGCTGTGACATCTCAACACTCTCTGGGTCACCTGAGTAGAGAACTACAGTATTATGAAACATGGAATACTTTTGTCTCAATTTTTTGCACAATTTAATTTTTATTACAGTATTAATACAAATAAACGCTTTTAAATACATTTCAAAATATTTATGTTGTTCTACAAAATGGTTGTAAAAACATTGCCTGATGCCTGAGATTAATTGTTTATGATAGGTTTGAGATAATTTTGGCCTATAATGATTTTTTTATTAACTTTTAACTGTAACTATTCAATTATTAATCTAATAAATACATACATAGGGACAAAATTTCAGTTGAACATACTAGATTAGCTGAACATATAATTTGAATGTTACCAAACACTGAATTGAAATTTGTAATTACTCAGTTGAATTTTGTTATTATTAAAGAAGCACAGAGATACTCCAAAACCACAAGCTTCATAGTATCGGTATCGGGATGTTACCTTTGGTATTACTTGGGATCAGATGAAATGGAAAATCAGTGGTATAGCCAATCCGTAATATCAACCTCCATTGCAAGTTAGTGAAACTGTTTCCTCCTCTTGTAAGGTTGCAATTTTGGAGTTATTAAAGGTGATAGTTATTTTAAAGTTTATGTCTTCATTTTTATTATAAAGCATAACATTAAGCTAGAAAATTGCCCTTTTCTACGAACAGCTGTGTCTAAACATTAGACTGGTACTGTAGGTGTATCCTTAAAGTAGACCTGGCCACTATGTTTTTTTAGGCACTGCTGTCTTAATAAGCCACAAAGAAAGACAGTGTAGTACAGCAGCCAGCCATCCACCCAGTGTAGTACAGTGGCCAGCCATCCACCCAGTGTAGTACAGCGGCCAGCCATCCACTCAGTGTAGTACAGTGGCCAGCCATCCACTCAGTGTAGTACAGTGGCCAGCCATCCACTCAGTGTAGTACAGCAGCCAGCCATCCACTCAGTGTAGTACAGCAGCCAGCCAGCCAGCCAGCCAGCCATCTATCCATCCATCCATACATCCACCCACCCAGTGAAGTACAGCAGCCAGCCAGCCAGCCAGCCAGCCAGTATAGTACAGCAGCCAGCCATCCACCTAGCGTAGTACAGCCTGATTGCAAACCAAGGCTGGCGGGGTTTGTGTTTACAGCAGGAGCTCGCTTCTGATTGGACAGTGGAGAGTGAACTCATCTGTGATAGGCTAACTCCGCCCACCCTCTCCGGCCACCAAACGGCACAGCACACTCGTGTTGACCCGACCACGGCAAGCGCCTCTGCTGCGCCCCTCCGCAGACGAGGAGGAGAGAAGTGTGGCGGTGCGACTCACACCCGAGGAACTTTAGGTGAAGAAGACTGTGAAAAAATGAGCGGATATACCACAGTGAAGAAGGGGACCTCCTGTGAAAGAGTGGCTGAGCGTTCAGACCGTATACGGTTGAAAGTTCTCCTCCTCCTGTGATTTTGGATTAAAGCCGTTATTTTGAATCGGTGGGGGAACGTGAGGCAGCAGCACCCTGCCCGCTATCACGTTTTGTTTCGGCCAACAAACTGCAAAAGAAGAAAAGTAAAGAACAGGTGGGTGTTCTCGGGTACTTTCCAACAGAACCCTCGACTAGCTATATGGAACCAAGAAACCGCTAAAGGAAATATTAGTGGGTACTTTTATGTTTCCCTCCTCCTCCTCCTCCTCCTCCGTTCGTCCTGCTGTTGTAGTAGCCATCTCTCTTTACACGAACTTTAACGTATGAAATCTTCAAACATGACAGAAAAGGCTTTTTATAATATTAAGACTTTGGCTCGATACTTGGTTAGTAGTTTTGGGACATTTAGAGCCTTTACCTTACCTAAAGGACTGCTCGGCAGCTTCTTGTTTGAAGTTTCCCGTTCTACCTTAAATGGTGCAGCAGTTACATTCTTGCGCCTGAGGCGGCACCATTTAAGGTGGAATGGGAGGATTCGAACAAGAAGCTGCCGAGAAGAAAAGCTAACTTCAGCCTCTTACCAAACGATGTGTCTGGCAGAATTAGTAAATGTGGTGGTGGTGATGTATGCTCTCTGGTTCGGTTCGCTTCAGTTCGGACGGAACAGACTCACCGTTGTGGTGGGTTGATGGCGCCTCAGCTTTTCCACAGCAGTGCTGGACACGGGGGCAGAGATTGGAGGTCTGTCCAGCAGCTCCCCTTGATTCTGTCTGAACGCATCTGTCCTTTGGCCTTGTACGTCCAGTCACGTCTCAGGAACTTGTCCACTTGTTAGTTAGTTTAGTCATTTACTCATAATACAGGCTCCCTCTTTACCAAATAGTTCAGATGAGAACCTTAGTCACATCAGTCTTTTATTCTGAGATCATCAACAGACACAAAAGTTTATACCTACAATCCACAAGTGAACATATATATATCTGTATGTATGTATGTATGTATGTATGTATGTATGAAGAGATAGTAAAGGTGTTCTGTAGGGAAAAGGTCCTATATGTCACCAAAATGGGCTCTTTTGTCATAACAAGAGCAGAACCTTTTTAGTGCTACATGCAACCATTTGCTGGAAGGTTCAATATACAGCATGTTCTCCATCAATCTGAATAACCATTACCACCATTCAAAGAACCATTTAAGCATGCAAATACATAGAACTCTTGCCTATACTAAAGAACCTAGGATGAGCCATCTTTTTAAAGATGTGTGTAAGATGTAAGACCTTAGTTTAAATAGTCCAGAATGAACTAAAATTATTAACAGAATGTGGGGAAAATCCATGAAGGCATCTAGGTATTGTTAAGAGTGTTGTTTTAGCTGCGGAGATAGTCTCGTCAAGTAAAGGGATGAACTTGATGCTGAACGTTGCAATGTTGGTGACTGTTATATACAAGGGGAGGAGTGAAGAGGGGAAGAGGGACCGTGTTGACAGATTGCATCATCTTACATATTGCCGCTTTAATCGCCTAGTAAATATTTACATTTAGTCACATTGCTCAGAGAAAAGCTTTTTATGGATTTGTACTTATGTTGAGTATTTTCAAGTAATATAATTTTTGCTTCCACCCAAGTAGATGATATTTACTCTACCCGGCCACTTCATTAGGCAAACCTACCTACACTTATTGTCCATTTTATCAGCTCTCCATATCTACATAGTTCTGCAAATGCAGACTGCAGCAGTTACAGACTGTCGTCCATCTGTTTCTGAAGTCCACCAGCCAAATAATACCTGCTCTGTGGTGGACCATTAAAAACAGGGTGAAAGGGGGATAAAGTGGATACCTTACAATTGCACTGTATAGAGTAACAAGTTTAATTGTAAAAAAAAACACTATATAAATAAATGTTGATTGACTGATAGAGTGTAATCAACTTCAAATGTTATTGTAGTGTAAAATGACTGATTTAGTAGGATTAAAATGTGCAAACATATGTGTGTGTCCAGTAGTCAGATAGCTTTTCTACATTAAATGTGTCTTGTGATGCACTCATGAGGACAATTGGGTGATGCTGACAGTGCCCATCCCTCACATCACTCTAAAGGGATTCAGTTTAAACAAATGATGGCCATTGTTTGTTACTTGGAGAGTTTGATATTTGGCTTTGTATATGTAAACACTGTATACTGGTGATGATTTGTATTTCTGTAGTCAGGTTTTTAAACTGCATAATGAACAGGCTTATTTAATTCATTCTAATGGCCTAATCTCTTATAATTCTAAGCGAGAATCTGTTTCAGTAAACAGACTTCTGTAAACTTTGTTTTATCTTGACAGCCCCGTTTTTCATTTCAGTATTTGCAAACACTTAATTCCAAATGCTTGCTTCTTCCATTGGCATTACAACAAGGGATGAGCTGCGCAGTATGGACAAACCATACTGCAAATGTGCTCCACCCTAGTAATCAAAACACACTGGATTTGGCTCGATATGGCCAACAATAGTTAAAAGATTATCTTAAAAGATAGTTAAAAGATTAGCCTTAACTCTTTTTGACCAAAATTCTTGACGGGTACATCAATGTCTCCATCAGCGTATCCAAACATATTCACAAACTTATCAGGAGAATATAACAAAACTGTAACTTTTTAGAGGGTTTATTGCAATATTGCAGCCTTTCTTAACTGCAATATTGAAAAGAACAGTATGAATGTAAACACAGCAAACTGTATTTTGTGCCTGTTTCAGTATAGACATGGTGGAAAAAGTGAGCAGTGATATATGTGTGTGCTGTGGAGAGAAGAAAAATCAGGGTACTGATGAGATGGTAAACCTCCGGTTACAGGAGGCAGATAAGAGAGCAGAGCAGTAAGGGTGAGTTGGGGAATGGCATTCTGCCCAGAATGCACCACGCTTCTCATCTATCCAGGGACAGCACTGTGGAGAGATCAGGCACTTCACAGAAAAAGCACATCTGTAGGTTTGATTGACCATTGCGGGGTGTACCTTCACAGACTTCCTTGTGGTCTGGAATCTATGGATAAGTACAGAACAGTCCCACACGAATCAGAGACCACTCCTCATTTATTTAAATTCCAAATTACTCAAAAGCCTCCACAAGTAAATGCATTATCAAATGTTTCTTTTTTATGTCCACCCTTTACCTGTATTACAGTTTTCATTCTGCTTTAGACTCTTGCTTTCAGGTTTTCAAAGAAACCTGCAGGAATAAATTTCTGCACATCTCTCAAGTTCAGTCTAATATGTTCTATTTTTTGCTTCTCACATTCGAACAAAAAACCAAACACATTCAGTGATGTTCAGATTTGGTATCTGCGGAGGTCAGTCCATTTTTTCTGAGAACAGCTGTAACTTTTTTGTTGGATTCCTATTTTTAGTTTCTTGTCTCATATCTAATCTCTTCAGCAAAAAATACTAATTTGTACAAAATGCATAAAAACGAACATGCTGAAATGCTGAAAGAAGAAAAAAAACAAATTTGTTACATTGTCTAAGTAATTACAGTGCTATTGGATTGGTCACATGTGTTGGAAAGGGATTTAAGGTAATGTTTTGATTAACAAAATAACCCATAAAAGGTCAAAGGTCTTCTTGAATTTCAGCAGCCAGGTGTTTCCTGCAAGCTATTAGCCTTATGTTATAGGTATGACATTGTAGGAATACCCTGCAGTAATTTAACCACAGAACCTACAGTGCCTGTTGTGAGTCAGTAAATCTTTAAGGCCTATATACATTTCAAAATGGAATATCTCCTGAACCCCAGCTAGCTTTACTTGTTAACAAGATGTTGTAAGGACATTCTGAATACTAACACTGTGTAGTTTTCTAAGTAATTTTTTCCTGCACTGTGTTAAAAAATTACATTTTCCTTCAACTAGACCAAACCGTCACACCCACATAGATACACACTCCGCCAGTTGCTGTCCAGCTGTTTGGACAAAGAAGTAGCCGGCTGGATCACTGGAGAAAGAGATTGCTATATCAGTGTAAACTTTTGAAAAAGCACAGGCCTGTACTTTTGCTTCTCAAGCCGCCCCCTCCCCCTTGTTTCTGTGCTTCCATGCTTCCATGCTTTGGTCTTGTGCCCATTACTTACTTAGTAGAGTTTAATTCATTTATAGTGCCCAGAGAGTCACAGACCCTCTCTCACATCTCATGCAGCACGTTCCTGTTCATCACATGTAACAATAAAAATCAGAGAGGCTGTATTTTAAGGATCACACAAGTGACACAGTCTAAACAAAGTTAGAAAAAATATTTGAAGACTAAAGACTCGGGGAACTAGGCCAAACATGGGCTTGCTTTTTAATAAGAGTTCTTGACACCACTGGAGATGCCTGAAAATGCCAGGATGCATTTTCTAAGCATGGCTTGTCCAAAATGCAATGCTGGCAGAAAGTGTAGCTGAGTCAGCTTGGTGTGTACCCAGGCGCATGGTCTAAAATTGATGTCATTTTGTATCTGTGTCTGTGAAAAGGCACACAATTCACAGTTTAAGATTCAGATGTGGCAGATAGTGAAGATTTTACTGATAGCAGTGCGTCATGCACAACTTCCCGGTTCTGCTACCAGTAAACACCTGCCAAGTTTGAGTTTGTTTTGACATGTGTCATGACTTTGTGAATAAATGTACATGTAACAGAAGCAATGCAATATTTGACTAGTATACAGAGGTTACAGTATTCATGCATACACATGTTACAAGCTGTAACACTTCCTTGCTTAGTGTGCAGTAGTGTCAGAAGAATTAATGTAAACCAGATGTGAGGTTTTATCATGTTGCTTGGTGCTGTGATTGGTGGCTTTGACTCTGTATTGTCTCACTGTCCACTCAGTCCACCCACTCACAATACAGACACTGTGGTTCTTAGAATGCTCTCTGCTCTTTCTGACAAAAGACATCTAGCATTAGTAATGCATTATTAAGTATTATAAGCTCACACTTTAGTTGTGTTTAGACTTTTACACTGATTACTAATAAAATGTGGTCTGATTGTTTTGAAAGTCACAATCAAATGTAATAAAAGAAATCCAATTTCATGCATACATTATCTAACTAAACTAATAATACACAAACAGTTGTACTTTTGTTGTCTTGCATAGAGCACTTTGAACTACCACCCAAAGTGCAGTCTAGAAAAAACGAACCCTCGAATGTAATAATCTGTACCTGTAAGAACCGTTAGCAGCAATCACCACCACCAAATGTTCCCTGTAGCTAAAAATAAGACTTTCAATGTCGGGAAGGAATTTTGGGCAGTTTTTGCCCCTAAATGTGTTTCAGTTTATCAGTATTTCTGGGATGTCTTGTTTGCACAGCTCTTTTCAGATCATACCACAGCAACTTAATAGGGTTAGGGTCAGAATTTTAACTTGGCTATTCCAAAACACAAAATGCTCTTCTTGTGTGCAGTGCACTTCTTGGTTCATTTGTGCTAAAAAGTTCTACTTTTGTCTTCATGGAACATTTACCCAGTAGCATCGTGGAAACGACTCGGTAGTCTTGGGGTGGGCTACAATAATTTTTGGACAGCAGCGGAGTCCTTCATGACGATCTTATATAAACACTATTTTGGTGTTTTTTTAAGTGGACGCAGGAAGAAAGGTTATTGCACTTTGTAGAGTCCTCTGTAGGTGTTTTACGCTAACCTTGGGCTCTTTCCCACCTTCTTCCTGCCCACTCCTACGGAGAGCATCAAAGGTACTGAATTTTCTTCATTTGTAGATAGTTTGTCTAAACATGGATTAATGACACCCAGGTATAGCTTCATGCATCTCTATGACAAGTCTTCTTCTGTTGTTATGGAACAATGCTTTGTTTACACAAACCAGACTTTGTGTTTAATGGGCAAAGCACCAGTGAAACCCAGACCTCCAATCTCATCTTCTTAAAAAAGATACTATTCCAGTAAGCTATTGGAGAAGTCATTAACCCATAAGTTCACTCAATTTTTTTCTAGTCTGCACTGTGGAGCTTTCTTTAGTGTGCTCAATAAAGGACATAAAAGGCCACGACTGTTTGTGTGTTATTAGTTTACAGATTGTCACTTCACATCAATCAGACCATGATTTTTTTATAAGAATGATTAGTCCACATTTTATTAATAGTCAATGTATACATTCTGAAGGGTTTACTTACTTACTGTACCCCTGTACATACTTGTTTCACGCAATCTCAAGTAGACGTCAAGATTGCTTATGTCATATTTTGACACTGTATGACCTACTGTTATCTATAAGAATTCACAACAGTACAGTTATAATTTAGGCTTCAAGATAGCCAAGCATAGTCATGTCTTACTCCCAGGGTTGCCCATCGAAATTTCTAGAAGTGGCCTTATCTTCCAGGGCAATTTTCTTCCTCAGGTCATATTTGCAACAGTCCAGTATTTCCAAGGATCCTTTTTCCCCTCATTGGTATAATCTAGCCCCCATGTTACTTTAATCTTATTTCCTCCACACAAGAAAGCAGTTTGTCAACACCTCTGAAATATTTACAGATGTGCATATTCTAAGTCCAATAAAAAATATCTTAAACTGGGTTTTTGTTATACTGCTTCAAAATACATTCCTTTAATACAATCACGAGACATTATTAATGTTACTATTTGTATTAATAATGGATTCAATAACATCTAACACCTCTAAATGGGGAAATTATTAGCTGAGGTCAAGTGCGTTGCTTTGAAATATCCACTCCTCTTTGTATCCTGTATGGCCCTTGGTGACCGTAACCATGCCCTAATGAACCCTTTCAGAGGTTTCCTAAATTTGTCGTTTAAGGCCTGATGTGTTTCTAGATAGATAAGATACACTGTACAGCTGTTAGTAGTGCTGCAGTGAACATTCCTAATTTTATAAATGACAGTATCAGGAACCATATGAGTAAGTTTATTTGAGGCTATTTTAAACATGATCACAATGTGTAATTGTAGACGTGCAGTTAAGGATACATTTAGTTATCTACATCAGCCTCATTGCACCAAAGATGCAAACATTAGACTTAAGATATGTATTTGTGTAAATGTGATTGTAATTTATTTACTTTCTTTTGCAGCAGTAGCAGAGAAATGGGAAGTTGGCATATCCCAAATTTTGTTTTAATGTGTGTTTAGCTCTAGACCTAGATCGTAAACCAGACCATTCACTGAAAGACCGGACTGATATTATAAATAGATGTATTGCTTTTAAATGGTGCCTTGTGCTGCTTGTGGTAAAGTTCTTCCCTGAAAGAATGCCACAGAGAAACTTGACTGATGCTCTGTAATCATGCGGTAGTATCACATTATTCATTATCATCCATCATTCATTATCCCAATTTTCCCACATATTTCTCTTTTTTTCTTTGACAAGTAGTAGAAATTTTCTACAGGGGAAATCCCAGTGAATGTCATTTTTATTTGTTGTCTTTCAGGATATGTTAAAGTAATTATTCTTAGTTTGTGCTTTTGCAGTGGAACTACAGAGCCATAAATAAACAATGGAGGTCATTGTTTTTCCTTGTGTCTTAAACCACCCCCCCATTGTGATTTCCTTAGTCTCCCATTGTGATTTTTTTTTTCCTCATTAAGTGTGTATGTAATGATTAACCTCTTGATAACCAGTACAGAAGATGCAGAGACCTGTCACAAATTGATAAACAAATTACTTTATCTGCAGTCAGGCACTGCTGAAATAGAAGTAGCCCTTGTTATGTTGGTAATACAGAAAAAATGAAAGCTTGGCAGGTGCTGTCCCAAGTGGACGAATCGGTTGTAGATTTGTTGGTGTTTTCCTTTTTTTTTGGTTTAGAGCTAGACACCACGAAGGTCACAACAGAAGAAACAGATGGGAAAATAAATGAACCTTCGTGTAATAAGCTAGGTACTCATACCTAGCTATGCTAGTTACTTAGAGCCCACTAGTAGTTAACATTACCTAACATTTCTTTATTGGAAACAGTATGAAATGTACCAACATCTCCTTTACAGCCTGGAAAAATATGTTTCTGTGCAGTCTGTGATTTTTGTTGTTGTTATTTGGTGGGTTAGAACTTGAGCTGGTACATTTGTGGGGTGTAAATATTAAGTCAAGATTATGTTACATTTAGAATATTTAGAATTTTAGAACTGGATCAAACTCTAATTATGCATCTGTGCACATTTCAATACACTTTTACATTCTGCGGCTTCTTTAATGGTTGTATAATTTTACTGAAACTCACTGCCTTTAAAGGAATGGATTGGTAAAAACACAATTGTCCAGTTACCCCAAATGCTACTATTGCTACTTTAGTTTAGTGCTAGTCTAGTTTAGTTTAATGTTTGCTAAAATTGCAAGTCAATGGTCAGCCAAATATTTATTGTTAAAACATGCCCAAACTTCTCTCAACCCCGTCAGACCACATCCACGTCTTCATTAAGGTTGTGCAGATGTGGTTTCGAGCACAGTGTGACTTGATGTGTGCAAGTCACACTTTACAAGTCACACTATCTAGCTGAATGTAGCAGGCAGAGTCTCTAGCAGAACCCGGCTTCTCCTTATGTGTATGTGTGTTATGCAGGTGTATAGACACTGTATTACATCCATCATTTTTGTTATATCTATTTTTCAGCATACGCCTCCAGCTAAGAATTCAAGATGACATCAGAGACAAAAAAATGTTAATGCAATCTGTTGTGTCCATGGATATTAAACATCAAACATGTCTTGGCTGATCAGCTACATCTGGGATGAGTGGAAAATTGTGTTTGTCTGATTTTTGCCAGCAGACCTTTTTTTTTTTTTTTTTTTGCATGCTTCAGATGTCTGGTACCGATTGCCACTGCTGTGGACAATTCTGATTCACTTCAAGGGTGCACACCAAACCACTTTGAGTCACACTCGTTAATGATTAAATTCTGCAGATATTTTAATCGGCCTCTTTCCAGAATTAGCCAACTCTTTACTGAAAATCAAGCCTTTTGATTGACTAAGAAATGTCAGGTAAAGCCTTGGTAATGGCACTTCCAGCTAAATAAGATAGCAAAGAAATGATGATGATTGTCTGGTATGTGCCCTTGCTTTGTGTTTTCACACTGATTGGCTCTTTAAAAGAGCAGCACAGCAACTGTTTTTATGGTGCCTAGTACCCCTTCATCCTTTTCTGTTATGTTATCCTACTGGGGTGAATTTCCCAAACATTAACTGTGGGAGAGAATTTGGGGTATCATAAAACTAATAATCAAAGATTGTGCTTCATGAGGCGAGGGCCACTTGTATATTTTTATAGCCAGTCTGTGCATTGTGCCTGCATAGGACATCATTTACATATGAGAGCCCACCATAAGTGCCCTGCATTGTCTCCATTGAGGACGCAGCTTTGAATGAGGGCTTTTTTCTCCTACAGTGGCTCACCTCTGACATCTGTGTGTGTCCCTCGCTGTTGTTGCAGCCACCCCCCGTAGCTTTCGCATATTCAGCTGGAAATGACCCCTCTTGGCTCTGCTCTTTGGTTTGATCTTTTTTTGTTTTTGAGATGAGCCTTTCCCTACTGCTCAGTTTGGCCTGTATTCTGGTAATGTTCCCATTGGGAACATTAAATCATGAAGGCTCTATATATTTTGTTAAGACAGCCATTCATTCACTGGCAGTGAGTACTATGAGTACCAGAATGGCGGGGTTGGTTCTGTTGTCACTTTAAATCACACCCCAACATGCTACAAACTGTTTTTTTACTTTGTTAGGAGTTTGCTTAGTGAATCATTCCCTAGAGATGAGCTCACTAGACATGGAGGGCCATATGCTTAACTTTGCCAGCAGATGCCGTGATTCTGATGTTAGCGTCATGATTTCCATTAGGAGAAGATGATGTTTTGAAAAATAATACTGTGATTAAAATCAAGTCACTCTTCTATTTGAGATACACCGAATACAGACTAAACTTGAACATAGAAAGAAATATTTGAAATAATATTCAACCTCACCTCTATCTTGGAGACTCAGACCTGTTTGTAGATGAGTGTGGAAGTGGATGAGGAGAGTAACAGTAGCACTGTTGCCTTGCAACGTGTCCTCTGATCTTGGTACCTGCCAGGCCACTTCTATGGTGGACCTCCTCGTGTTAAAAGAAGCGTGTAGCTCCTGAAGTTTACCACACTTCCACTGTCCCCACCTGACTATGGCTTAAATCGTATGCATAGCTATTCTGCTGCTGTCCATGAGGGGATATAACACACTAGCCATTAAATCAATGCAGCAAGATAAAACTGAACTGACACTGTGATGATGAATAAAATAATAATTAGCATCTATTTGAATGAAAGGGGGCAGTCACAGCTTCTATATTAACATAGGGTGTCCAAGCAGCTGGGCTTTAGCCTGACTATTAATGTGCTCAGTATTTTTTAACTGCAGTTTTGCACATAAATGAAATTAGAAAAGAGAAATATGATTGTTTAAGTCTGATTTTGAATGATGTTTCAATCTTCAAACTTTGGAAAAATCAACAAGTGCTTGAACCCTGTAATGTGCTCCTCAGACCTGTCCTACAGAAAAACCCACTGGTTTAAAGCTCACTTGTAATAGAGGCCGAGGGGAAAATGATTTAGCATGTATTATGTTTCAAGTGAGTTTTGTGGAAAAGGTAATTTATATTAGGTTGAACACACGACATAATTTCACATGAAGGCCTGTGGGTACTCTTAATTTCAGTGTTTGTGGTCTTTATATCGCTATCTAAAACCTGCAGTATTTGGAATATTGATAAAGGTGAGCAAGATGCACACCTGTTTTCCTGTTGTGGGGACAAAAAGACAGATGTTCGACATAGATTACACAAAAATGACTGTTTATAACTGAGGCAGTTGACTCATGAGCTGTGTACAGTGAGTGCATCTGAATAAAGGGTGAGATTTTTTTTCCCCAAGCATCCATCAGCATGACTCAGTGGGCAGACAGGTGTGCAATAGGCGGCAGACAGCATGGCTCCAGTTGAAGCACTATTCTGTTCTTTCAGCAGCTATAGAAATGTTAAGGACCAGTACCTGTCAAATAGTGAACAGGGAATGAAATGACTATTAGTGAATGTCTCGTTTACATAATCTGGGCACTACTTTCATTTGCAGTAGGAGGCTTGGCATTAGGCTGTTAAATCTTGAAAATTGCTTTTGGAATTGCGAAAGAGATCTTGCGCAAAAGTTAGCATAGATCTGACAATCATCTGGCTAGTTTGGGGCAACAAGTATATTAGTTTTATGACAGTTTGTAGCTTTTAAGTATAGTACTTTGTGAATATTTTAAAAATGAATTGACATGCATGTATAGATGACATAAGCGACAGCAGGTTTGAAACCTAAATTTTGTCTTTTTTATAGGTAACTGTATGTCAGAAACTTCTTTAGCAAAAATGTTTAAGTTGGCCGGTAGCTGTAAGCTTTTATTGCTTGTTGGCTATATTAGTATTAGAGCTTTAGAGCAAGAACCTTGTTCAGCTCTCAAAGAAGCTCAAAGAAGCTCACCTTGGGTGCAAAACAAATGCATCAAAATGACTTGTATTAAAAAGAAAGGCTGTAAAAGTTTTTTTTTTTTGAACAGCAAGAGTCTACTTTTCCAGGCAGTGATTTTTTTTTTTACTATTTGAAAGACCAATTATGACAACTGTTTATGAAACCTAATTAAGTAGAAGTTCTCCTTGATATGAAATGCCCCTTTTTGATGTACACTGCATTCGTTTAATTGTGTAGTCCCTTTCTCAATAGATGAGCAATAAGCATTGAGGTGTATGCTTTGATGTGCCCATTAAATGTTTTGTAATCATAAAACTTTTGACTGACATTAAATCTTTTTTGAGAAAAAGGGCTCTGTAGGATGTGCAGTGGTAGCATGCCATGTGGCATTTTGGATGAACTAGGGGCTTAGTTATCTTTGGCCATATGGCCCCCCTGGAGGAGGGAGGGGCATGTAGGCCACTGTGGAGGGGAAACAAAGGGTGCCAAACACACTCCCTTACACTGAGCAGACAGTGGCACTCAACCCATTCGGACATCCTGCATAGCATGCAGATCTGTCGTCTACTGCTTAATTATACTCACTCTTTTGGTCTCAGGTCTGTTAGGGTCCTGACGAACAGTCAGACAGTGGAAAGCTGTGTCCTCCAGGGAAAAGAGGAGAAGGACAGTTCAGCTTATCACAGAATTGTGTGTACATAGTTTCTCCAGTCACAGTTATGTTCATAAAAATAATTCTAAATTGTGAGACTGAATGTTTACACCACTGACTCCTGCTAGTAAATTCTTGTAATGCAGACAGAAAGCTGTATATACAAATACGTTTTATTGCACGTAATTAATGGCTTGTAGAATGTTGGCTGTCTCGATTCCATGTAACTGTTCCTACCCCTTGTTTCACTAACTTAAAAATGTTTGCCAGTCTTAGTGAGTTAAAGGGAAACAACAGAAATAAGCATCACATTAAAAATTCCTATGTCATTACAATATGGTGCTCATACTAGGGGTATCTACCATGAACAATTACGCTACAACATGCTTTTGTGGTCATTTTGTGTATGTGTCATTAAAAATAGGACATCAGTTTTTTTCCACTAGGTTTTGTGAAGGAAAACATAACTATCATGACTTGTATTGTTTCTATACTGTTCACCTATACTGTTTTGTGTGCCATATCAAAGATTCCTAGAACTAAACTGTGGATTATACGTGGCCTTTAGAAATCAAATACCTGTTGAGAAGGAGCATTATGCAAAACTGTCCAGCATCTACATGTTAAAGCCATAATGATTCACTTGCATGTGAATTTCAAAGATTTCAAAGATATCTAACATATCAGACTGATATTTGATTGTGCATTTATTAAACTTGAATGATTTGGCATTGACCCAGAATTCCCTTATCGGTGCATTCGCGGATATAGGTCTGAATAGTGGGGGCTGGCATGAGAAAATTTCATCACCATGTCACGACTACCCTCAAGTGACACATTGAGCTCGAGCTATGGTCATGGACCACTGCGTTATCCGGTCTGATTCTTGCACATATTTTTGATTTTATGCACCACTTCATATGTGGGTGAAGAACTTGGTTGACCCAGCTATGGAAGTTCAAAGATAGAAATATGGACTAGTTTAAAAGTGGTACAATGGTTAGCATTATGCATCAGTGTTAATAGCCTTGCTAGATTTGGCTTTCTTTTTGTTGTTATAATGTGCCACTCTCTTCACAGCCCACATATAGAAACTAAAGTGCGCAAACAGCTCAGAATCAGAGAAGCCACCACGTTTATTCATATATCTGCCTATTCAACAGTTTAGCCCCGACCATTGATAAGATGCCTTTATTGTCATTGCACAGTGTACAGCAAAATTGAGCAGCGATCCAACAGCAGTGGTGATGCTTCTGTGGACCTGTTTGCTTTGTAGGCAAACTGGTGTGGGTCAAAGGTGGGTGGGCGGATGGCTCTAATGTGATGTATAACCAGTCTCTCAAAACACTTCGTTATGACCACTGTGAATGCGACCGGACAATTGAGGCAATGGAATGATAGTGGCAGACTTCAGATAAATATATTGGAAATATTTCAAATGTTTCATACTAGATTGCTTTGTGAATGAGGCAAAATACAGGGTGGGCAATCAGGATTGATTCGCTTTGTGTAGCTAGTATCTTGATAACTAGCAACTGAAAACCTGCCGTTTGCCTGTTCAGCCTCTGTTGTTAGTTTTGTATAGTAATGTCTGTTTTACTATTAAGCAGTTGGTTTGGTCTTGTTGCTAACCATGTGCATTCTCCCTGATGAGCTTCCTCTTTAGACTCTGAGCATGTGCCCTGTAATGTACTGTGTGGTTGTACTGTTTTGTTGAATGTGTATGGAGAAACAGATACGTTTATGCTGCTATAGCACGTTGCTCAGATGTGTATAAGACCGGCTCCTGAGGTGGTGTGAGGAATTGAATTTGTTTAGATTTGTTTTATATGCATATTGGAAGTGTTTATACATGCATATATTGTGGTTTTATCCAGATATAATCCTGATATTTAGGAAACTGAAACACCAGTTGTACAAGGGTAGAAAATGCTTATATAAAAATTAAATATGACTATTTTTGTTTCAAAAACCTACAGAAATATAATAAGTGGATGGGGGAAACAAATAAAATGAAAATTGTAACACTTCAAGACATCCGGTTATACACAATATGCATTACAGAATTTAGTTTCTAAGTTTAATAAATTGGTTTGCATGAAAAAGCAGTAATGGCCCATTTAAAAACAAGTATGAATCATAGTAAAAACTATGAAAAGTAATTTTTACACTGCACTAAATCTGATTTAGTCTTTGTAATGAACCCTGTGGTTGGTCAGTGTTCTTCTGTAATTTAGCATGGTGCTAATAATATGGTCCATACATTAACCACAGTGAAGGACGTAGACCCCAGCAAGTTATATCTGTGTTCTAACATGAAGCAGTTTTCCCGTCCGGCACTTCCCCTTCCACTTGCCCCTAGTTCTGGAGTGTAGGGAATCCTGGGGGTTCCTCCTTCCATCCCACTCTGCGCAGGATTAGCACGCCATGCCCTGAGCAGATTGCCCTTGGTCTGTGCCAGAGCCATCTGCACTCCTAGCATTAGCAGCAAGCGCTGGGGTTTTCCTCTGACTGAACATAAATGCCCCCACTAACCTCAGCCTACTGACATAAATGTAATAGTAGGTCAACAAAGCACCACTCGCAGACAGTAATGTTGATGAACCCAGAGTCATTTCCACTGACCTATTCTTCCAAATGATGGACAGATAGGTCTAGTGTTTTAAACTCGATCTGACGCTGCTAGATCCTGTCCCAGTTTTATGTTCGCTATGAAATGACAATTTGTTTCTCTATTAACTATTTTGTTGGAGACCTAGCAATGGATCGTGTGAACTAGGGCATATTTACACTGGCTGGATTGTTACACCCCTTTTTGCCTCTCATTATCTAACATCCTGTTCTGCATTAAAAATAGCATAGTTGCACAGATGAATAGGACACTGTATGCCATGATCATAACAGGAATACAGATACAAAGTATTGGGCCTGTTTCCGCACTTCGGCATCTCTGCTAACCATGAACCCCATTACTTTTGTGATTTGAACTACATTTGTCAGATCAAATAGGAGATTAAATCAAAGCTTAAGCCAACCCATAATGACAAAGTGTAGATTATGTAGTGGTGACACATAGAAGCCCATAGGGTGGAGGAGGGGGCCTGCTCAAGGTTGCTCCGGCTGTGCTCTCTGTGATTTAGCTGGGGTATCGTGAGGCCTGATTTAGAAAACTTAAAGTAAACTTTTGGTCCCACAGTTGGTATTCAAGTTTCTAACCGCAGCATTGATTTTCAAAGCAGCTCACTTTTAGATACCATTTCTAGAAAAATTCCCAAAGCAAGTACCAAAAAAGCAGCCTGAATGGCAAAGATTGAGCTAATGGCAAGAATATTGAAAAACTTAGGCCTAATGGAAAAAGCAGTGTGATTCTAAAAGACCACCCTAGCAGTACGACAAATGCTCTTGGATCAGTTATTGTTGGAGTTGTGTGTATTGGATTTGTGTTCCTCTTTGAAACTCTGTCTGAGGTCATGGCATGGGTTTTATTTTTAACTTCCATTACCTCAGTGTTTGGACTGAATGAAAAAGGCGACAGGAAAGGTATTTGTTCCTGAAATGTAATCCGTATGCAGAAGAAAAAGCTGCATCACTGTTTTTTGTCGGTCTGCAGAGCAAATGTTAATGTCCTTAGCAGATGTCTTCAATCCATGGTATTAGGCTTCTTTCTTTCTTTTTATTTCATTTCTTTTTTCTTTCATGAAAGGTAAATTAAATAAACGCTTTATTGTTTATTATTACTATTATTTATTTATTTATTTATTATCAGAACCTTTCCTAACAGAATTTATTTCCATCTATTTCAACATCAGTGTAAAGGTATGCTTTGGTTTGGTTTTTTAATTGTTTTTCTTTTTTATGATTTTATCATCACACTTGAGAGATTCTTGGCTTCTTGGGTTCTAAGAAAATCTGTGTGCCACTTGTAAGATGCAGTTCAAACTCCAAGCGAATAGAGGGAACTAGAGGGCAAATAGAGGGCAACGTGCCACCACAAAGTTGTGTTGTCCACCTGTAAGGTGTTCTGAAGTGGGAGCAAAGAACTTCTTCTGGCACCTTTGTTTTAGGGGTGTATCAGGAGATTCTTTAAACTTGAAAAGCTTGTAAAAACTTTCAAGAACTGTCTATCAAAAGGGAAAGGGATCATTCTACTTCATTGTGTGAAGATCCCTTTTTGGCAGGGCTTGTTTTTAAGAGTGGACTTGGTGCAGCAGCATCATTGCATGCCTTGCAGGCTTAGATCATTGTGTCTCTGAAGGGGATAATACTGGTACTGCAATGTATATCAGTGAGTACACCCGGGTCTCTAATCCCTGTTAATGGGCTCTCTATGTGGGCCAGTTAAATGAAAATACGTTGCCAGCTATGTTGGGGAGAAGGATGAAGAGGATGTTGTAATTGACATAGAAGACATTAGCCTCTGGGCATTTGCAATCAGTATATAATGTCAAAGACTGGAGGGAGTGGTCCCTGGAGATCTAGTTATATACATCACCTTGTATTTAATTTTATATTTTTTTGTTGTCATGGTTGTTGTCGTGGTTGTTGTTGCTGGATTGAGGTTGAATATAGGTTGTGTTTATGGTCAGAGAAAAAGATTTCTATGTAAAGTTCTTATTTGATTGTTTAAAGATATTATTAACAGTGAATTATGTGACTGTTTAACATCGCTTTAAAATATTCACTAGCTTAGGCTGCATGTGACTGAACTGTGCAGGCCAAGTGGAACATCAGGGATGTCCTATGGGGGGTCATTGTGTTTTTAAGTGACAGGAGGGAGGGGCGGTGCTAATCCTATTATAGGCACGTCTTTTTGGGGGTGAGTCTGGGTTCCACCAACCCTGTCTGTCTCTGGTGCGGAGGCTACAGCACTGCAGCATTCACACTCCTAAATGGAAAGGTAACAACGAGAGAGAAGAGAACCAGTTGGGGTAATGCATTTTTTCACATGTAGCTTTGATTCGGTTTACGTTGTTCAGTTAAAATTGTGAATTTATTTTTCTGGATTGTTTTATATATTTGTTTGTTTTTGTATGTTTGATTGCATTTCATGTGGCATATGTGATAAGTGTCGTAAGTCTCATTGTACCTTGGCATTTAAGTACTAATAAAATTAAGAGTGTGTTTGAATGGTACATGATATGAGATGTATTGAAATTCAGCATATGGGGAACTACAGACAAAATAGTTATATACCCTTGTAGTATTTGCCTTTGTGTATGTGTGTTAGTCATGTTGATATATTGCTGATGCACTACATGAAAACACTTTTCAAACACGTAACCTTATGCAAGTCAGATTAGGATTCCATTAACGCAGATGGACTATAAAAACATCTAGTTGTGTGCAAGGCATGTGTGCGAGCTTAGATTGTGTACATGTAGCTTTCGATTACCACAAGGGTGTGTTATTTTGAGACCAAACCCAGAGTAGCAATTTGACTGTGGTTGCAGCCAACAGTGTATACTTAAAAATGTCAGAAATGTGGTTTGCGAGTCTGTAAGGCTAAAAAAGAGCTTCAGCTGCACCATAGTAACATCTGGCCAGTGGTTTGACCATTTACTGTCAGGTTAACATATACAGTCAAGCTGAATAAGACATTAAAATGTAACTGCCTGCCATTATGGTGCGTCTTTCGACGTGTTCGGATGGCAGAGAAAGGAAGTTAAATGCCATGGCTGATTACATTCCATCTTCCTATGTGTTCTAATGTCAACATCTGGCCACTGGTTTCGATATTTATTGTAGCTTGGCATGTGAACAGTCGAGCTGTATCGCTCTCCAAAGAGTGCTAAATGTCTGTGTGATTTTAGTGCATCTTTTAATGTGTTCTAATTTCAGTTCAATCTTCTCTTTTTGTAGGTGTTTGTGGCGCCTGGGAATAAGGACCTAGGGCTGCTTTTTGCAGTGCTCCAGCATTTTTCGCTTTTATTCAGCTGGAAATTGGATTTGGAATGAACCATGCAGACTGGCTAATGGCACACGTTCTCTCGTTACCCTCATAGTTTAGAAAGCCCTCCCCTCTATCTTCTTCTCTGTCTGTTTTCTGAATGACATCATGGCACTCTGTAGGCCAAGTGTAACAGGAGGGGATGTCGTTTCTGGAGGTCCGAATTTTGAGGAACATTACACGGTGTTTGTGAGTCTTGCTGGGATGGAGATCTGATTTTGGCCCACAGAACCAGGGTATAGAACCTTGGCCCACCATGTAGGGGAGGCCTAAGCAGGCCCAGCATCAGCAGCTAGGATGCCGATCACCCAAGAGAATGCACTGAGCCACTTGCCCCTGCTGGAGAGCTGGCTAAGCGCTCATGCTGGAAACCACGACCAGGAGGATGAGTTCAAAAGGAACACGGGCAGCATTGTCTTGTGTCAGGCCGCTATTCGCAAGCTGGTGGAGTACATCCAGTTGAATTTTACTGAGTGCGAGAGCCCTCCTTGCAATGGTACTCTGCTCAAGGAGGAAGTGGATGCGGAGGTGAGAGCAGTCTGTCTGAGCAAGGCTGATGGAGATGGGCCAGAGTTTGGCCTCAGCTTTGGCAACATCCCCATTTTTGGGGATCCAGAGGGAAAAAAGAAGGGGCGGCGGAGGCGCAGGAAAGGTGATAAGGGCCCTGTGTTGGATGTAGGGTGCATCTGGGTGACCGAAGTAAAGAAGAAAAGCCCGGCAGCACGTTGTGGAGATATCAAACTCCGGGACGAGCTGTTGTCGCTGAATGGGCAGCTGATGGTAGGCGTGGACGTCACAGGAGCCAGGTAAGATATTTTATACGTCTAAAGATGCATAGACATGTTGATGCTGTAATTTGAAACATCTGAAATTATGTTGACCTGTCGTGAAGCTTGATCCTACTTTCTACATTTTTTGGAGAATCTTTGCACTATTATCTTTTCAGGGTACCACCACAGTTCTTTGACTGAGGTCTGGCATATGGCTGATTTAAAATGAGCAGATTATAAAATACGTAACGACGTGCTCTGTAATACAGTTAATACTCAGTACCCACTCTAATGCAGGCAGACATTCTAATCATCGAAGGACTGAAGGAACGCTAACTCCTTTTCTGTTCTGCTCAGTAATGTACTTTAGTTTGTGTGTACAGTTTTTACTAAGTCATTAATTAACAGTAGTTAATTTCAGACTCTTCTACTAAAGCAGGAATCAATTTCTTAACTAGTAACAATGAAGTAATTTAACCCCACTTTGATGAGGATATAATGTTCAAAGACCAGTCTAAAAAGGGGCCTGTAACTTGTGCTGACATTAAACATAGAAGGGAATGCAGCTGAACTGAATTAAAAAGATTATTTTGGCCATAGTCTCTTTATCCTTTAACATTTTGTTTCAACAACTGGATGTGCAGATTATTTAAAGATGGTACCTGGCTAATCGACAAAGCAGTAGCAACAGTTTAGATGCTTCTGCTGTGTCTCTCTGAACTGGAACTGTGGGTGTTTGCTTCATGTTCATAATGCTTAGAGCTGTAGGTTAAAGCACACAGCATTTAGCTTAGTAATTACAAAGTATTAGGTAAGCTAGTTCATTGAAAGTCGTGTTTTTGGCTCACTAGCCTCACCTGCAGTGTGCTGCAGTCAGTCAGCTGTATCGCTTGCAGCTTGTTGCCTTAGCCAAGCCAGAAAATACATTGAAAGTTGCTTCTACTGACAACGACATAAAACACAATAATACTTACTGACATGTGTCTACTGTGTCCGAAGCACATGTATGGGAAAAATGACTTTTGTTTGTATGTGAAACATCATTTAGGATCAATGTGGCAAAACCAGAAAAGCGCTGTAAGTGCTTTGAATGTACACACCACAGGTTTATCTACACACGTGGACAGAATTGTTGGTACCCCTCGGTTAATGAAAGAAAAACCCAAAATGGTAACAGAAATAACTTTAATCTGACAAAAGTAATCATAAATAAAAATTCTATGAAAATAAACAAATGAAAGTCAGACTAAGCTTTTCAACCATACTTCATCAGAATTATTAATAAAATAAACACCTGAAACAGGCCTGGACAGAAATGATGGTACCCGTAACTTAATATTTTGTTGCACAACCTTTTGAGGCAATCACTGCAATCAAATGATTCCTGTATCTGTCAATGAGACTTCTGCACCTCTCAGCAGGTATTTTGGCACTTCTCATGAGCAAACTGCTCTAGTTGTCTCAGGTTTGAAGGGTGCGGTTTGAAAGGCATGTTTCAGCTCCTTCCAAAGATGCTCAATAGTATTTAGGTCAGGGCTCATAGAAGGCCACTTCAGAATAGTCCAGTGTTTTCCTCTTAGCCATTCTTGGGTGTTTTTAGATGTGTGTTTTGGGTCATTATCCTGTTGCAAGACCCATGACCTGCGACTGAGATCTTGAGATTTCATTGTACCCTGCACAGATTCAAGACACCCTGTGTCAGATGCAGCAAAGCAGCCCCAGAACATAACAGAGCATCCTCCATGTTTCACAGTAGGGACAGTGTTCTTTTCTTGATATGATTCATTTTTCCGTCTGTGAACATAGAGCTGATGTGCCTTGCCAAGAAGTTCCATTTTTGTCTCATCTGTCTATAGGACATTCTCCCAGAAGCTTTGTGGCTTGTCAACATGTAGTTTGGCAAATTCCAGTCTGGCTTTTTATGTTTTGTTTTCTACAATGGTGTCCTCCTTGGTCGTCTCCCATTAAGTCCACGTTGGCTCAAACATCGACGGATGGTGCAATCTGACACTGATGTTCCTTGAGCTTGAAGTTCACCTTTAATCTCTTTAGTATTTTTCTTGGCTCTTTTGTTACCATTCGTATTATCCGTCTCTTTGATTTGTCATCAATTTTCCTCCTGCGTCCACGTCCAGGGAGGTTGGCTACAGTCCCATGGAAATTTCTGAATAATATATGCAACTGTAGTCACTGGAACATTTGATTTAACCTTGATTTAACACGTCCCTTTGGTCACATTTTTCAGGGGTACCATCATTTCTGTCCAGGCCTGTTTCAGGTGTTTATTTAATTCTGTTGAAGTATGGTTGAAAAGCAATGTCTGACTTTCATTTGTTCATTTTCATAGAATTTTTTATTTATTATTACTTTTGTCAGATTCAAATTATTTCTGTTACAATTGTGGGTTTTTCTTTCATTAACCGAGGGGTACCAACAATTTTGTCCTTGTGTGTGTATATATTATTTGGTTCTGTTTTTAACTATTCTGTGTTTTGAACTTGTATACGGTTGGTGAAATTGGCCATTGGACTAGGGCTCTGCACATGTTCATGCCTCCCTGTAACACGAGAATTCGCATCATTTATGCAGACAGTTTCTCCACTGTGACTTTCCATTTGAAGTAGTATTTACTGTCTGGACTTAGTCATTCAGTTCCAAGCGAAAACAAAAACAAATTGGTCATGGGAAAAACATAATATATAAATTATTGTTTCTTCAAGGGGAATGGCTGGAATAATGACAAAGATTACACACAACTGCATTTTCCAACCCTTGTCTGGCCAAAATGGAAAATTTGTGTGCAGTGGAATTGGGTAAAAACTGGAATGTGCCATCATGCTACGAGATTTCTGTTGATCGTCTAGACAAAAACTTGCATACTTTGAGTAGAATTATAAACTGAATTCTCATCTAGTATTTCTCTCGACAGATTTGGATACCACAAGCACCAAATCGTGAGGCAGTGAAAAACAAAAGCCATGGGAGCTGGCACACAGATTCCTAGCTGGCATCTAGGCCTCTCTTCTCTTTTAAGGCTTGTCTAATTGGTTGCTCCACGGCCTGTGATACAGTGGGGAAAATAAGTATTTAGTCAGTCACCAATTGTGCAAGTTGTCCCACTTAAAAAGATGAGAGAGGCCTGTAATTGACATCATAGGTAGACCTCAACTATGAGAGACAAAATGTGGAAAAAAATTGAGAAAGTGATTTTGTCTGATTTTTAAAGAATTTATTTGCAAATAATGGTGGAAAATAAGTATTTGGTCAATAACAAACAAGCAAGATTTCTGGCTGTCACAGACCTGTAACTTCTTTTTTAAGAGGCTCCTCTTTCCCCCACTCATTACCTGTATTAATGGCACCTGTTTGAAGTCGTTAACAGTATAAAAGACACCTGCCTACAACCTCAAACACTCACACTCCAAACTCCACTATGGTGAAGACGAAAGAGCTGTCGGAGGACACCAGAAACCGAATTGTAGACCTGCACCAGGCTGGGAAGACTGAATCTGCAATAGGCAAGCAGCTTGATGTGAAGAAATCTACTGTGGGAGCAATAATCAGAAAATGGAAGACCTACAAGACCACTACTAATCTCCCTCGATCTGGGGCTCCACGCAAGATCTCAGCCCGTGGGGTCAAAATGATCACAAGAAACGGTAAGGAAAAATCCCAGAACACAAAGGGGGGATCTAGTGAATGACCTGCAGGAAGCTGGGACCAACGTTACAAAGGCTACCATCAGCAACACACTACGACGCCAGGGACTCAGATCTTGCAGTGCCAGAAACGTGTCCCCCTGCTTAAGCCAGTCCATATCCAGGCACGTCTGAAGTTTGCTAGAGAGCATTTGGATGTTCCAGAAGAGTATTGGGAGAATGTCATATGGTCAGATGAAACCAAAAGTAGAACTATTTGGTAAAAAACACAACTCGTCGTGTTTGGAGGAAAGTGAATGCGGAGTTGCATCCAAAGAACACCATACCAACTGTGAAGCATGGGGTGGTGGCAACATCATGCTTTGGGGCTGTTTCTCTGCAAAGGGACCAGGACGACTGGTCCGTGTACATGAAAAGAATGAATGGGGCCATGTATTGTGAGATTTTGGGTGCAAACCTCCTTCCATCAGCAAGGGCAATGAAGATGAAACGTGGCTGGGTCTTTCAGCATGACAATGATCCCAAGCACACTGCCAGGGCAACAAAGGAGTGGCTTCGTAAGAAACATTTCAAAGTCCTGGAGTGGCCTAGCCAGTCTCCCGATCTCAACCCCATCGAAAACCTTTGGAGGGAGTTGAAAGTCCGTGTTGCCCGCCGACAGCCCCAAAACATCACTGCTCTAGAGGAGATCTGCATGGAGGAATGGGCCAACATACCAGCAACAGTGTGTGCCAACCTTGTGAAGACTTACAGAAAACGTTTGACCTCTGTCATTGCCAACAAAGGATATACAACAAAGTATTGAGATGAACTTTTGTTATTGACCAAATACTTATTTTCCACCATTATTTGCAAATAAATTCTTTAAAAATCAGACAAAATGACTTTCTCAATTTTTTTCCACATTTTGTCTCTCATAGTTGAGGTCTACCTATGATGTCAATTACAGGCCTCTCTCATCTTTTTAAGTGGGACAACTTGCACAATTGGTGACTGACTAAATACTTATTTTCCCCACTGTATATCCACAGCAACTATAAAATGACCACTAACGGATCCAACAGCTACTATGAATAAATTGTAATGTCCTTATCGCACTAAATCTTTAACCAACATGAGCACAGTCGCCTGTTAGTGTGCCTTTTTTCTAGCAGTTATACTCTGTAATTAGGGAGGATCTGTTTTGCTGATTAACAATAGGAAGTTTTGCTGAGGAGGCACAGATTGTGCCCTCACCATGCCCCAAATCAGACCTGTCATTCGTGCAAACGGACGGACGACACGATGTGGGAAGGGAGGAGCTTCCTGGGAGTGGTGCAAGCTTTTGACCAAGACTTTCAGTCGTTTTTACAGATGTATCATTTTCTTAAGTGGAGGAAAGGCTGCTCCTGGCAGGATATCTCAGAGAGAGACACAACACAGCGGTTGTGTTTGGGAACTGACACGCAAACAGTGCAATTGTGCGCTAGCGTGCTGGAGAAGAAGGCGTCTCATCTTCTCTTTCACATAAGAGTATGATTTGTTTCCCAGAGAGTCTTAAATCATCTTACTTGTGTTGTAGCACATGGAAAAGCAGCCTGAAAGACAGACATTCTGACACATTATTATTTTTTATGCTTCTTATCTAGCAATACTGATTTCCGGAGAATTGTATATTAAGAACTTTGATGGGGTGGAATAAACCTTGCTGAGAAAAAAGAAGCCCTCAAGATATCTTTAAATAAACAGTTTTGGCTGTGGATGGAATAAATGTTGCTCTAATCTGGGCTTCTTGAGGCTAAGCCATAATCCCGAGAACACAGGTGGCTGAGTGTTGGAAACCTAAGCACACTGATGAAGATATAGCCTCTTTAAGAGCAAGATACTTTAATACAAGAACCTGCTCTGCTCAGCAGATCTGTTAATCTATTAAATATATGCATTAACATATCAACAGACACTTTCTGATGGACCAAAGAAAGAATAATCTTTGTCAGGGGTAACACTTCATTCGTTTAATTACCTTTCAAAATGTTCATTAAGTACAATTTATTTAATCTTCAGGAGATATTTCTGAAGAGATATAGGATAACCATCTTTCATAAGGAGGGGCAATGTCAGAGTTTCAAAAATGGCTAAACACAGAGAAAATGGGACAACTGTGGAATACCTGGTTGCCTGGATATTTAAAAAAAAATCAAGCTCCTTATTCTGATTTGAAAAATGTGTCCACGTGCATTTCTGTCCATCTGTCTGCTGTAAAAGGATGACTTAAAGGTATTAATCTGAAAGAATGTAAAGCTGTCAGAAGAGAAAATGAATAAAACACAAAAAAGCTACTGGCTTTCTCTGAACAACAGATCACCAAAATCAGTGAATGTGTTTGGGATATCTTGGATTATGAAAAGCAACCAACTGCTAAGGCTGAACTTTAGAGGTGTGGAACATGCCCCTGCAGATTTCTTTGAAGAACTGAAACTGGTCATGTAAGGAAGCTCACAAAACTAATGCAGAAACAGCTCCTATGCTACTGCAAATTCTCCTCAAAGTCTCAAATTAGATCAGGGATATAATAGGCAGCTCTCTTTCAGACTCTCTTTCAGATCTGGTCTAAGACGTCTAGCTCTACAAACTGACCACAGGATTTTTTTTTTTTTTGGCAAACACAATTCTCTTGTCATTCATCATGTTAGCGCTAACAGCCTAAATACTTGGATCTAGACTTGGAACAAACTCTGCAGCACCATCACAGAAAGTGAATACTTTGTCCATTTCTGCCTTTACTGCTCCCTCAGGCTAAACTGAAGTGTAGCTAGCATTGTAGCTGAATGTTCCCATAGAAGGTCTGGCACAATTGAGCCTTGGGGAAGAGACTACTCTGCCAAAGGCAAGGCTGTAAACTGTTCAAAAGCACTGGATTTAAGCCCCTGAATGCAAAAAAGAGATAGCGGATTGAGTCTTTATTTTTCATCAAGTGCTTTTCATGTTAATGGCTTCAGTACAGAACCTTATGCCTGAAAAGAGCTTGCCACAGAAAAAAAACTCTCCTAGTTTAATGTGTCTTCTTGTAATTTTGGGCTCTTAGAATTTTTTTATTCTCCCCGTTTTACAGCCTGGCTCAGCATCTGTCTGGAGAGCATGGAAAAAAGCTCAATGGCGCTCCTCCAAGCAGCCCATGCAAAGTGTTTTCTACGTGGTCAGTGAGAGAAACCTTTTTAAAGCAGCAACTGTACAGCTAGGCAAAAAGTCTAGAAACCAATATGCTTTTTTTTCTAGATTCAAATCGCCAAGGTATTTTTAAAGCTCAAACATAAATGTCAAAGTCCAGCCCTTAGGCCAAGCATATTTCGGTCAAGCATACTACCGCTTATTTATGAGTTGTTGAAAATTATTTTCCAAGGACCTTGAATGTAGCTTAAATAAACCACAAATATCTGACAGGAAACAGTTTAGAACCAAGGTGAAATGAAATGAAGGCTAACACCAAAATGAATCATTTATTGTACGTTCACTGTCCACACTGCTACCTTGCTGGTCTACCTTGTAGAAGTCAGAGATGATAACTCATTCTGCTGCACAATTTGTGTTGGTCATCCTCTAGTCCTTAATCAGTGGTCACACAACACTTCCCACAGAATGCTGGAAAAAGCTCAGTGGTGCTTCTCCAAGCAGCCCATGCAAAGTGTTTTCTACGTGGTCAGTGCGAGAAACCTTTTTTAGAGCAGCAACTGTACAGCTAGGCAAAAAGTCGAGAAACCAAGATGCTTTTTTTTTTTTTTTTTAGATTCAAATCCCAAGGAATTTTTAAAGCTCAACCTTAACATAAAAGTCAAAGTCCAGCCCTTAGGCCAAGCAGTTTTTGAGCAACCTACTGCTCATTTAGATGTAAAAAAGAATTTTCCAGGGACCTTGAATGTAGCTTAAATAAACCACAAATATCTGACAGGAAGCAGTTTAGAACCAAGGTGAAATGAAATGAAGGCTAACACCAAAATGAATCATTTGTTGGTTGACACATTTACTGTCAGAAGTTGTTTTTACAGGCGTATACGGAGCCAAATACATATACTGTCTTAATCACATCATACCATCCATCCATTCATCCGTCCTCTCAAAACCACCATTAAGAGTGCATTACAAATTGGCAGACGTTGTAGCCAAAGGTCTCCTCCAGAACCATACTGTGGCTGAAAAACTTGACTATTCTCTGTCAATGTTAAAGATCAAAGGCCCCCAATGAGTTAGCACTTGTACTCTGTATTTGCTTTGAACTCAGATACTGTTCCCCACTGTGTCCTACCTCCATGGGCCAGCTCGGAGTGGTTAGCGTCTTTGCCACTTGGATGAATGAGAGCAAAGCTTGCCACGGTTTTCCCTGGCATTAGTGATGTCTGACTTTGCACTTTTCCCATGGCTTTAAGAGGAAGAAACCATAACTCCTCTGAAGTCAGGAGATCAAGGAGATGTTCCCACAGTGGAAGTTGCAGGACTGGGGGACGACAAAACGTTATAAGGACCCCTCTAGATGAAATGGATTAAATAAGGGCTTCTAATTATCTTTTCAAATGGCAGCTGTGATGGGTGGATGCCACGACATGGTCTCCTCCTTTTTTTTTTTTTGTTCAAACAAACTATGTGGTTAAAAAGTTTATGGAAAATTCTGTTGAAAAAAAACTGGTGGGTTTTGGTATTGTGTGAACTGATCTGATTTGCAGTTGGAATCCTTATAACTGTATCAGCATATTCTGCATATTCTGCAAAGTCAGTTTAAATTAGCATACTTGCATATACTTGCTCAAAATATGTATAGCTCATGTCCAGTAGAACGATCATCAAAGAGTCACACAATAGTACAGTGCAGTAATAGTTTGACTATCATCACTGTGCATGCCACCTAATGGGGGAAAAAAGGGTTCTAGGGTTAACAGTATCAGGACTGTTTTTAGTGCTATAGCAACTAAACTATGACCCATTTAATACAACAGAAGCATTTACAACAAGTTTGCAATACTTATGTTGTGAAGAAGATCTGTCACTTTCCCTTATATTAATAATCGAGTATATAGCAGAGCAGATTATTATTTGGCTGGGGAATCCTTCTCAGAACTGCAGTGACACTGACATGGTGGTGGTGTGTTCGTGTGTTGTGCTGGTGTGAGTGGATCAGACACAGCAGTGCTGCTGAAGTTATTTAACCTTGTGTCCATTCACTGTCCACACTACTACCTTGCTGGTCTACCTTATAGATGAAGTCAGAGATGATAACTCATGTTGCTGCACAATTTGTGTTCAGAAAAGCAGCAGTGATTGTGTGAAAACACCCCGCCCTGCTGTTCCAGTCAAAACAGCACCCTGCGCACATGAGCTGCGTCTGGATACAGACTGAACTGTTCACGGTACCACAGAGCTGTGTTTATGTAGCTCAGCTACATAAAAAGAAAGAAGAAATGTTTATATTGAGGTTTTGAGTTTATTTACAAGGACAAGGACTTTGAGACACACATCCAGAATATGGGAGGGGTGCTAAAGTTTTGCTGAGGGAAGAGAAAGAATGGCTATGTTTTTTAGCTTTGAGCTAACACAGGCTATGCTTTTAGTATCAAGCTAGCTATGTCAGTCTGTGTTTTCTCCTCAACAGAGTAAAGCTGGCATACAAGGAAGAAAATATCAACTGTTATTCCTTTCACTAGACGAATCTGCTAGCCTTGTCTTCACCCGTATGAAAAGTGGTTGTCCCCACCCATATTGGTTATAGAGGTTGCTATTTTGTTTATGTTAATATCAGGTAAATATCCCAGCGTACCCTCTACCATACACTACCACACCACAGTCAGTGTCACTGCAGTGCTGAGAATGATCCACTACCCAAAAATACAACAGAGAACCTATATAACCTATATAACCAGACTATAGTCTGTAATTGTAGAACTACAAAGTACACCTATCCAGATCCAGTATTAGAATTGTTACACAGACTTCTGTGTTCAGATGTGATGAACAGAGCTCATTCAGAATATCTGTTTCTATCACTTAACGTTTTCACCACAATATTTGCCCATGGATGTTTGGCCATGTAGGTCGGAAGAATACCCACTAGGACTTGGAGAAGAACTGTGTAAAAAAAAAAGGCTTGAAGTTGAGTTTTAAAGAAAGTGAGGTTAGAGAAACCACAAAAAAGAGTGTGGCAGAGTGTTCCACTGTTTAGGAGCAGCATCTTCTGAATGACCTGGCACCTTTTGACAAGAGCCTTGTGTGTGGGACTGTAAGAACTCAGTGCCAGAAGATCTAAGGGGATGTGTGGGACAGTAAAGATGAAGGGGTTTAGTGAAGCATGTGGAGGGCAAGACCATGAAGGGCTTTGAATGTTAGCAGGAGAGATTTGTACCGGATGCAGGATGGCATTGGTAAGCAGTGATGCTGATGCAGTGTGGAGGTGATGTGTGCCTACTGCTGAGTGCTGAATAAGCTAAAGCATAAAGAGGGAGGTGTAATAATCAATGTGGGCGATGCATTATTGCATAACTATTGCTAAGCAGAGGTGGAAACATACTGTGCAGATTAAACAATATTGTCTTGGTGTGTGACTCAAGCTGGCAGTAGATCTGAGGATCTGGTCACACAGAGAAACATTACTGACTCTGTGGAGGTCAGACACAAAGTCGTCGGTCTCTATAAACACATTGGCTTTGCAGATTCCCTTCAGCAGAGGGTACGCTGGGATTTTAACCCGTTTACAAAGACACATGAACAAAATAGCAACTTCTGACAACCCCTTTCCTATAAAGGTGGAGACAAGGCTAGCAGATTCACAACCACTTCCCCAATGCGGGTGGAGACACGTCTAGTGAAACGAATAAAAGTTGATATTTTCTTCCTTGTATGCCAACTTTACTCTGTTGAGGAGAAAACACAGACTGACTGTGTTAGCTTGATGCTAAAAACATAGCCACTCTTTCTCTTCCCTCAGCAAAACTTCAGCACCCCTCCCATATTCTGGGTTTGTGTCTCAAAGTCCTTGTCCTTGTAAATAAACTCAAAACCTCAATATAAACATCTCTTCTTTCTTTTTCTGTAGCTGAGCTACATAAACACAGCACCGCGGTACCGTGAACAGTTCAGTCTGTGTCCAGCCGCAGCTCAGGTGCATAGCGTGCTGTTTTGACTGGAACAGCAGGACGGGGTGTTTTCACACAATCACTGCTGCTTTTCTGGCGTGGAACAAAACCTGCATTTCTCCACTGCAGAGCTACTCAGTCCTCTCTAGCTAATGTACTACAGCTAGCTAATGGACCATAAACCAGCTAGATTTTAATGATTGATCTTTAAGGTACTGTTCGCACATTCACACTAAGCTAACTTTACAAGGAAGTCATTATTGTCTATCAGCGGGTACTAGCAGTAAATGTACTCTATTTGAAACTATGGGTATTGATGCTGAAAATAGGCATGTCATGGTTTACAATTTTAGAAGCTGCAGTGAGGAGGTTAAAGGTAAAGTACACTTTTGCATTTTGTTTCGACATAATTCCTTCATATAGATGTCAACAAATTAATTCCTCTCCACTATTTAGAAAATCTTATTTCAGCCCAAAAACTTGAAATGATCAACAATCTTGTTTAGATTACTTATGGACAGGCGAAAGAATTAAAGAATCAGTAGGCACAATGGCTTAAGCTCTTGGCAAACGACCATCAAGAATCAACGTTTAGCAACAAACAAAAGAAGGGATACAAATGAAAGCAAAACCAGGTTTAACATAGGCACTTCTTTCTCCCGCGGCGTTGCTCCTGGTAAGTAAAAGGCTGTGGTGTAATGTCGAGTTTGCAATGTTTCTTACAGCTTGGTATGGAATGAAGAGGGAGGTGTAAAGACTGTGCATAGTGTGGTGATCTGTTGCCCCCTATTTTTTGGAGTGGGAATTTGACTGGCTTGGTCATCTTACAAATTGCTCCTTTAAAATGATTGTCTTTTAAAATTATAACTATTCCTCAGGCAGTGTGTTTATAAGTTTCTTGTAGTGACTATGAGTGAAGTAGCCTTTAGATGCATTACATTCTTCAGAGGTCTGGTTCCTATCGCCACCATTGTGAGCTATTCTGACTGAGAGGAGAATTTCACATTAAATTTCTCTGAAGAACTTACCCGTGTAATTATAAAGAGACTTTGAGCAGTTAGAAAGCAGGAGATCAAATAGCTGAATGAACATTAAGTCTCGCTGACTTAATGAGGGGGGTGTGCATGGGAAGAACGGTAAATGTGCAGTGCAAGGTTATTTCAGGACAAAGGTTGGAAACCATTCTTCAGTTATGGCCACCAAAAAGACTTTCGTGCCAAATTAGTAAACTCTTTCAGAGGTGCTGGACTGTTAGCCATCATTTACTGATGAACGAAGTAATCATCATGCCCTGCTGCTATTAATACACTGATATTCTCAGTTTATACCAGCGAGGCGATAACAGGAACCCCACTTGGAACAGATGGAACAGGGATTAAGATACGGCAATCCGAATATCCCTGTTTTACATTCTGGATTGCAGACGACCCCAGAAATCCCTCTATGGCAATGTGGTGACATCATACAGTAGCATCTTTGTTTTGCTGTTGACAGTAAGCCCTGCAGTTTTGGAAAGGGCTGTAAAGTTTTTGACCATTAATACAGGATGTGCATGAGTCTCTGCTGCCAGATTTGTGTCTTCCAGCAGGGCTTTGTGGCTTCCTAGAATTGCATCACAATTTAATTAAGTAAAAATAAACAGTCACACTTTTCTTGTTTGCGCCACCGGCTGTCTGGTCAAAACAGAGGCAAGTGTGTCTTTTTAACAACTTTGTGTTTTTCTTACAAATTTCATTTCTAGCCCTCTCTCACAGGGCTCACTTGTGATATCCAAAGTCACAGGAAAGAAATTAAGAATATTTTTTGTGTTAAATATGTGACAAAACTTTCTGTATAGGGTTTAAATCTAGACTATGATAAAACAACCAGTAAAATCACTGTATGCTGAGCTTGGCCCATTTTTTAAATATATAAAAGCTAATTATAATGTGCTCAGAACAGTCTGGAACATCTACGTTATTTAGATGTTTTCTCTTTTGTAATTATGTTTCAAAGTATATAATTCTAGATAATTGGAAGAATATTCATACATTATTAGTCAATAGCAAATTATGGTCTTTGCCCACTAGATGGCAGCAAAAGTATTATCAAACATACATTGCAATATACAAAAGCAATACTGATTTTTTAAAATTTAATTTTCATTCATTTCAGTGCTAAAAGTGACTCTTTTAAACTAATTTAAACTAAATACACTGTTATTGCATAATGACTATATAATACTATGTAAGTATTAGGTCTTAAATTGAACTACAAGTCTGGTTTTATAGGCAGTTTTGCATTGCATTTATTTTCCTGACATCTTAAATCATTTATTAACCAAAACATGATTTAGAATTGTTCTAAAGGCCTGGTTATTCAAGGAAGCATTAGACTGGCATCTTCTTCTACATTTGTTGTTTTTAATGTAATGCCCTCTAAAACACTGAATTTTAACCAGTGGTCAAGAGGTTACAGTGCTCCATATTTGTAGGTATTTTTCACTGGATTCCTGGAAGAGGAGTATAAAATATGAGACAATAAATTTGACTTGTTTAGTAATTGAATGTACGTTTGACACTTAAAGGAGTGATTTGTAAGATGATGCAACCTGTCACCTATCATACTCCAAACAACAGGGGGCAACAAATCATCAGAAAATCTTCAGTCCTTCCACCTTCCTCCTCAGTTCTAATAGGTTTAGAAAATACATAGCAATTTTAACATCAAACTTCATCCCTTCATGGCTAAAACGTCTCTAGCTGTTGGAAACTGTGCAAGTGTTAACTTTTGCTTTGCTTCTATTTATTTTACTTATTTTAATTGCTCTTTGTTGCTGAACATGGATTTTTTGCTAAAAACTCTATTGCAGTGAGAATCACCTGCCAATTACTGTGGATCCTGTAAAGTGGGAGAGTCTGTGATTTGGTATGGTTCACAAAATAAAGATTAAATACCTTTTTAAAAATCATTAAACCTGAAATTCTCCACTTTAACTTGGTCATTTTGGGTCCAGCATGCTGCAGTGCAGAGCCAGTCACCCTCCCGTGGCTCCTACTTTCAGACCTCATTGAGTATTTGTGCTGTTCCAGACCATTTTATTCCTATACATATACTCATACTAGGACTGCATGGACTAGAGTGGGTTGTGAATGATGTTAGTGTCTTCAGGACATTTCCCCCACAAAACTCTACAGAGTTATGTGAAGAATGTGTTCCCAGACAGCCGCCAGAGACCGGATGTCCTCCGAAATGAAAGGAGACTTTGGCAGAAGACAGTCAGTCATTAGAAACTCCGGTGCTGCTCATGGAAGTTATATCAGTGGAGAGATGAGACAGTTATGATATTTGTTTGTTTGTATAATTTATTCATCCTAGTGGAGACTCTTCTCCCCCAGAGCAGTAAAAGATGCTTAAGGACCTTTCCTTCTGTCCAAATGGAAATTCGTTTTGTTGTGAGGAAATGTGAGAGAAATGGGTCCTCGAGACCAAGCAAAATGCAGTCTGAGGAATTATCCTATGATACTACTAGAATATATTTAAGGATCCCTGTCTTTAACATACTGCTGTGCTAAACTCAGTCTCACCTTGTTTTTCACCAGTCCAGCTGCACTCACAAGTTGGGGAAACGTCTCTCAACAAACCTGGAACAGCTTTGTATTGTTTTTTCCCCTTCAGTGGACTAATGTAGAACATTTTATGGCTGAAAGTCATGTGAGTTTTACCTTCACTCCTCCTCAATTTGCCCATAATATGGAGATTGGTTCTCAGCTGGATGATGAGTGGAACTGTACTGAATTAAAGGTGTAGGACGGATTAGCACTTTCAGACCGTGTTGAGTTTGTAATGAGGATCTTGCAGAACTTCAGTGGCTGTTTATTTTGACTGACTCTGACTCTGCAATACAGGCCTTTCAGAGATAGATGGCAATATAGGAAGGACTTTGAGACTACTTAATTTTTTTCAGTCATTAATGGTTTTTGCAAGAAACCCTCCAAAGAGTGTTCTTGTGTTCCTTGTGCTGATGGTTTGCTGCTCGACACATGCCTTGTTTTATGGTTTGGCACATAAAGAAGCTAACAGGACACTGGATTAGCTAACTTCGTAGTTTGCCTCAATTTATATCACTTTTATTTGTTACCAGGAGTGCGTGGCAGTGGTGATAATGGTTGTTGGCCAACATGATTCCTTTAATTACCTGTCTGTCCTTAAATGGTCTAACTGGGAGCAGGACCTCCAACATGATTGATAAACATAAGAAAAGGCCATCAGAGCAGTACCTCATCTTCATCCTCTCGTGTTCGACTTCGACTGAATGCTGCAGTAACTCTGTATCATCACTTCAGGTGCAAAGTGATATAACGAGACAGGATGGTTCACAGCTAGCTGGTTAGCATGCTAACTGTAGTAGGTGTCTTTGCAACATGACATCTAGACATTGTTCCGCAGTGGATGTGTGACAAAGTTTTAAAAATGTTTTTTATCAAGGCACTTTAATCTACTTTTGGAGGAGGAACACATGGTGGATGCTCTAGGGCAAAGAAAACATATTTCTTCGGATTGACCGCTTTGTCACCATCATCAGCATCATATATATACAGACTCATGTAGATACATTCGGACCCCTGGTTCATACCATCGAAGGAAATTTGTACTGGTACGTTTCTCTGAAGATTAATTATTTGACACGAAATCAGAATGCATTGCTTTGTTTATATCCTAGCCCCTGATTTCTGGAGAAATTTGATAATCAGTTAAATTGCCCTTTAACTAACAACACCCTGCAGCACCCTTGTTTTTCTCAGAGAATATATCAAGCCGAGCGAGTTAAATTTATTCTGTTTCCTGTATCATTTTAGTATTCTGAGCTCTGAGCGAACGATATGCATCATAGGCGTCCAAGAACAGGACCCGTGCTTCGGGTGGAGGGGATGGGCGGGACGAGGAGCAGCACAGTCTGACTCTGTAGTTCAGATAAACGCGCGCAGGGGACTACCTCGCCTCAGAATATGCTGCTGTAGACGGTCAAGTCACTGAAGGTACTGTACGGACGAAACGCGACTGTCCTTCCCGGGAATCTGGCGGGTCGAGTGACCGAGGACTGAGAAGAACCGCCTGCAGCCCGTCGCGGTGAAGTTTTAGATGCAAGTCTGTTTGAAAGCTGTTAGCCGGACTGCTAAAGCCGTTAGAAATCCTCTTCCCTACAGACGCGCGCGAGCGCCTTAAGCCCAAAGCGCGTTCTCGAATGCACGAGACCCAAATGATTGACGGTTGAAGTCTCACGCGCCGCGCGGCAGACAGACGCTGGCGGGGGTCACACAGGTGGAGATGATGAGGCTGAGGTGAAAGCTTGAGGTAGGAAACCTTTATTAATAACCGCTACGATCTCAGGACTGTCTGAACTCTCTTTAAGTATGTTTAAGGGGAAGTCCAGCAAATTTGTGAAAATTTCTTTAAGCAGTAAACAGTAGTTCAGAGTGGTTTTATGTGAAATAGTTAATTTAACTTTTTGACTGGGGCAAATCTGCAACACGAATAACGGCATTTTGTTTACTGTGCAAAACCAACAGCAATGCCTTCTGAGTTAGCATATGCAGTGTTGTTGATGATAGAATAGTGGAAAACCTGGAGGGGAAAAAACATTTTGGAGGCTTCTATTATTGAAATAAGGGGATTAAAACATGTTAATACAAAACGTTATCACAAAACTATAATAAAACAGTGTGTCACACATCAGGCAGCGTACATCAAACAGTTTTATGTAATAACTTTCTGTGAGGGAGCTGTCAGAGGCATTAAACAGAAGTGTGGTTCCCATCAACACCACCCTGAAAGGTTCAGACTTCTCTAGAAGCTAGGAGCTTTCTATTCGAACCCTTCTGGATGAGTTTACTACCATTTCCACCGTTTAATATATAGAATTGCTTGAAATATCAGTTTCTCTGCCTGCTATATATCTACAGTAGAAGCTGTGGTCCAGTGGCTCCCTGTACTGTGTGGTTTAATGACTCATTATCTGTGTGCACAAAAGTACCATTACTCCTTAACACATTAGATTTTGAACTTTTGTATAAATTATCTGCTTGCACATTTCAGCGTTTGAGGTGATATGGCACAAGTATACCACAAACTACTTTATGGCATAACAATTTGTTTTTCTGAGGATCTGCAAGAGATAAAAGAACTGGCAACATTTAACAAAATACTACTAAACCACTAGCGTGCTACACCACACCACGTCCAGCCAAACATGACAAATGTATATAATATTGCCTTCACTGACAAAACTGGTATCAGTTTAGTTTAGTGCTGTATATCAATTCCACATGGTTACAATATGCTGTATACTCATTTGAGAACTTTGTTCGCTGACTTGCATGACAGTTGAGCTACAGAGTGCCTGGCACACTTTTTCTACACATGGACAAACAGGTCACATGTAGAACCTGTTGCTTTGCTTTCTATAAAATGTAGGTCAATCCTTGCTAATGGACTTGGGCACAGCCTGAATGCTGTCTGTAGTAAGTGAGTTCCTTAAAGCCAGCATTATGTCATTGAGTATTAATGTTAAAGGGAAAAACGAATACGGCATTAATAGTGAGGCTGCACTTTCTCACAGATTAACAGGTAAATATAACATTGGCATCTTCATGGACAAGATTTTTCTCACTCACATTAGAGTTAGTCCGATTGATGGGCTGTGAATATTTGTTGCCTGCTACACACTGTGATGGGAAGCCTTCTATTTCTGAGAGAGTAGTAAGTGGAGAAGATAAATCTACTTATCTCTGAGTCACATGAGCTCATGTGGAGCACCAGACAAAGAAGGATATCGGCGTCCTGCCCATGCTTACAGTGGATGCTGAAAATCTCATGTCACAGGCTCAAATGTGTGAATGAACATAAACCGATTTCTCCCTTTGTAAGACAGAAAGAGTTATTCCCTAAGAGATATGAAGCCGTCCTATTTGCAGTTTTGACAGAGCTGTTAATAACTTTGCTTTTTGATTTTCATGGTTTCTGCACTACTTAGCGGGCTAATCCAGTCTGTTTTGTGTTCACTTAGCATGTTATCCATGTTGTTTTAGTCTTTTTCTCGTTTTACAGTAAGATTTATGGGGTCACACCAGCTTTCACTAGATTATGGCTTTTTTCACTAGCTGATTGCTTTCAACATTGTGTGAGTGTTAAAGCTCCCTTGTGAGCTTTTGCTTCCTTATATTGTTTGTCAGTGGAGAGTTTCATGTCTTCTCTGGTGCATTTTAAGAACCTGCAAAGAGTATCCATTCCTTGTGCTCTGAAAAACCATTTTCACACTACAGAGACAAAAAATTATGAACATTGTCTCCAGCTCAGTCTTGGACCAATAGGAGGTGAAAAATATACAAAAATCCAGAATAGAAAAAAAAACCCACCTTCATCAAGGTGGACATTATTGGGTTGGCACAGAGATTTCAGCGCTTATTAGGTTTGGCCATTGATCATTCTGCATAACATTTGCACAATGTTTGAATGAAAGCCTGGCAAATTGAAAGGATGCAGTAAAACTGGAACATTTATCATGTCTAAACAATGTTTAAATTTCACAGCACCTGAAGTGATTTGGCCCATTGGTTGTAAATTTCAGGCAAAACCACTGGCATAACTGTCCAGACACCTTTTAGGATGACCAGTCACAAAGCACCCCACTTGTTCCCTGTGCACTCCTTCAGTGCTGTGAACATGCCCACCCGTACAGCGGAGTTTGTGTTAGCTGCACCACAATTTAAAATAATGTCTTTGTTTTTAAACTTTAGGCTAAATAAGACTTAAATCATTTTGTTTTCTCCTAAGATTGAAGACTTTAGTGGTGTCTTAGAGCTGGTATTTCTGTCAGTGCAATTAGGCCTAGCCTTGGCATAGTATATTACACAGCACTTTGAGAGGTGATTTTCTACTGCAAGAAAACCATGGTCCAGAATTAGGCTTTGCCCATTAAAACAATCCATCAGCTGTATTACAAGTGCGGCATTAAATGAAAAAGTTAAAAAAAATATTTTTCACCCAATCATCACCAAATTTCTGTGGGTTCCCAAAGGGACTTGTGGTTTTGAGAAGACAATAGTAGCACATTCGCTTTAGTTCAGTTTCAACCAAAGGGTTATGTGTGGGTCATGCGTCTGTAGTCGAAGTCCTGAACAACCGGCTTGTTTTTGTTTTCCATTGCACTAACTGTTTTAGAGAGGAAGGACCATCTGTCTCTGTGGTGACTGTAATCCCAGAAAGGCTGTTCTGGGCCACTTTGTCGGGTCTTGTTTATGTTTATGTTTATGTTTATGTCGTTGTAGACTCGGGCTGTGGTATCATTGAACTTGTGATTGGCTGTGTTTTGTTTTCTTTGTAAGTCTTATCTTTGGAAGCATTGTATTTTGTGGTCAACAATTCTCTGAATGCTTACTTTGCACTTAACTAGGCCAATTTTCAGAGAATATTTTATACCATGAACATATAAGAGAGTAACATGTTACTAAATGAAGATCATCACGGTATTTGGTGCTGCATGGTGGAAAGGCCTGATCTGACATGCTGATATAAACAGATTTAGTTTTGTTAAATGTTTTTTGGCTCCCTCAGACTTCTGTACTGAATGTATTTTGTGTCAGAAACCCTCTGTTGTTCAGCATTGTTTAGCTTCCAGGTCATATTTAATTGGTTAACCACTAGCACAGGGTTTATCAACCAGTGTGCCATGATGCCCCCTCTATTGGTTCGCAGGCCCATCCTCAGGAGGGAGGCAAAGAAAATTAGTAGAAATCGAGAGACCTTCTATGTTTAAACTACAAACATTAATAGGAATGCACAAATAAAAACATCTTGCAAAATTAACTCAAGACAAATTAAACGTCATCAAATATGAATTGGTGGTGATGTTAACCCAAAAGCTCAGTGTGTGGGGTAGGGTTTGACTCATTCAAACGAAGCATTAAACTATAACATCACAAGTCAGGTGTGCCCTGAAAGCTAGCTACATCCTAGCCAGACATGTTGCACCGAATAAGAAAGCTCCTGGATGTCATCGATATGTGCTGCGAGATGATCAGCAAAGCCACAACAAAACAAATAAATGATAGCATATGCAGATGGATTGTTGTCATGTGGATTGGCGTACAGAGAAAGCTTTCCTTCGCAGGATGCCGAAGTCAACAGTTGTTGTTGATGTCAGCACTTAAGAAATAAAGAATGAAAACAGTTTTACATAAAAAGTTATGTTTTGGTTTCTTGTGGGTTATGATGCTTTTCCGTCATAACTAGGCCATGAGATAAAAAAAAAAAAAAAGGCCAAGAACCCCTGCACTGAGGGTTTGTTTGGCCTTCACTGCAAAATATTTGTTTCTTCGGGATGGGCCAGTACAATTTTTGCGGCCTGTGTTCACCTGGTATCTCAAACTGCATAAGATATGTATTACAAATAATAGATAAAATATCACTTCTAAACTACGTCTAAATTTAACACTTGTATTTATAACTTCGAAGCAGCTGTTTGAGTACCACTTCCTTGTGGTAAACTTTATCTGAGTTTCTTCTTTTGTAAAGTTATATTTCTGGAGATAGAAGGTTTTGTGCTGACACAAGTGATGTGCTATTTTGCTCGCATTAACCTCTGCCAAAATGGGATATTGTTTTATTTTGTCTTTTTTAAAATGATCTTCTGCCTTTATAATGTCTGTTTCGCAAGTAGTCACCAGCAAAAACTTTAGCTGTGACTTAGTTATGTTTCTGTTGTACGGCCCTAAAGTGCACTGTATACCTAATTGCATTCAGTTCACGATATGATAATAGGAACCTTATGTTGGCTGGCATTTTAGAGTCTCCGCATTGGTAAGATGTTTTGAAAGCCAGAACCCCCCCACCCCCGCCCTAAGCAACACACACACCCACACGTGCACACATCCATACGTACACAAACTTGTTTATATAACAGTCCTTTAGCAATTGCAGAGGGTGGATATCTTGTTCCCCCAACTGAGGATATTCTGTCTGGTCACAGAGGGCTTGTGGTGGGCACCATTTCCCCTCTGTAAACTTGTGCATACACAGAATGCTGAGTGAGATGATTCCTTCAGTTCTTTGGCATATTTGGGATGCCTTTACTACATGCTTTACTTCCTCAGTAGAATCTAAAGGCATATGGTACATTTTCATAATCTTGCATAGAAATGCATTTTGCTTGGTTGCAAAAAAAAGGAACATGAATTCTGTTGACTTAGGGCCACAGACCAACGCTCACAGTTTTCTGGGAAGGCTATGTGGTCTTTTATGTAAGACTTCAACTAATAAGTAAACCAATCAGTGCACCATGTCTTCAAAGAGACTTTGAAACCAAAGACATTTGAAGTAAGTTTAGGCAAAAATGTTGCATGTACTGTGTAAAAATGCCCTGGGTCACTGAGTGCTGGAAGTGCATGTCAAGAACAAAGGCACTCAACAAAGAAAGGCCTAGTGGTTCAGCTAAATTTATTATTTATAATAATAATAACAACAATTATTATTATAAAAATTATTAATATTATTATTGTTGTTGTTGTTGTTATAAAAATTTATTATTATTATTATTATAAAACATTATTATTATTATTATTATTATAACACATTTCCTCAGTAGTGTTTAGCATTTAATTTAATTTTACACTTAACATTTCACATTGTGATCTTAATCTTCTCAGCAGCTACTCAGCCATGAAACTCCATTGGTGAGTGCAAGAGATGATAGGTGATCTTATTGGTCCACTCTGAGTTTGTCTGCTGCACCATGATTGAGCTGCTTTGCTTCTAGACGCTTTTATTATAGAATACTAGCACTTACAGTTGACTTGGGCTGATCTAGCAGGATAGACATTTCACAAACTGGCCTCTGGCATACTGAAAGTACATAGCATTCCTCAGTACAGTCCATGCTTGTCTATGGAAATTGCATACTTTTATCCTCGGGGTTGATAAATAGTGGCCCTGGTACATAAATAAGGGACACTAGTTAGAGGTGTGGGTGGATAAATAAGGGACAAAGTTAGCTGGCTTTATTCCACTCTTATTCAATTTATTGCCTTGTTTGAGCTGTCTCTCCTTGTGTGTAATGCTGGTCCAGGTCATGGCATCAGTTAATGGGAAATAAGGTTTGACCTCCAGCTTGTTCTGCTGTAACCTAAAGGTCTGTACTTTCTGCTGGAAGTAAATTTTCCAGTGCTACAGACATTGGCAGTTATTCTAAGCAGACAACTAATCTTGAATGCAGATAATATTAATGGCCTGACACACGGAAGTGGAAGTCAGGATGTTTTTTACTTCTTAACTTAGGAACTTTGAGGCCTTGAAATGCATATGCGTATCAGTGAGCACGTATTCAGGTCACATTCAGACTTTTTTTGGTGAATATTACATAAAACACATGGAAGTGTTTCTATTACAGACTGTTTTGTGTAACTGTCTTCGCTCAGGGTTGTTACCATGGAAGATGCTTTCATAGTTATTCACACTCCTGTCACACATCCTCCACAGTTTGGCACAAAAGTGTGTTTTACGCAGGTATTTAGCATTTTCTGTACTATTTTCTTTTCAGTCTTTTGCGTCATTATTCTAATCCTTAACCAGTGAGACCAGAGTTGCTTTCTGTTTTGTATCAGACTTGTATAAAAACAAATCTGTTCAAAAGTTGTTGTATTGCAACACAGCCATTTATTGGCTGCATGCAGTGTTCACAAAATATCCACATTGCTGCCAACAAAATGAATAGGAAAGGAATTAATTTGCAATTTTATGAGTATTGTGAGAACCAAAGTTTTCTCAAATTTGGAGTCAGATTCAAATGTTTGTGCAAGAGCCCTGTAGAGTTGATTTTTCGAAGTCTCAGCTTTAAGTTGCCTTACTATTTAGATGTAGGACAGTTAAAACAGTTAGAAGTCTCACAGTATGGAAATGTGCTTTACGTATGCATGTTAATGTGTCCTTTCTTATTGTGTATTAGTGTAGTGGTTTTCAACCTGTGGGTGGGCTGCAGCATACATATATATATGTGTGTGTGTGTGTGTGTGTGTGTGTGTGTGTGTGTGTGTGTGTGTATATATATATATATATATATATATATATATATATATATATATATATATATATATATATATATATATATATACACTACTAAAAATGAGTAAGATAAGTAAAATCTTTTTGTGGATTGTAAAAAGCTTTGGTGGTTGTTTGCGTGAGAAGCAAGTTGATTAAGTATGGGAATCACTGTATTGGAGATTAAAAAATGTATATATTTTATGTAGAAATGGTGCTACGCTGCCCTAGAAATCAATGTAATATGCTGCATAGTGGCACACTTAATGACAATGCTTGGGACTTTCTTTCATTTTGTGGTCTCAAATAGCCCATCTTTGGTTTAACATTGAAATGCTTGTGATTATTACACTTAAGCACAAGACTGTAAAATTTGTACTTGGAATTGGTTTCAAATATCTGCAAGGTTACAGTACCACTACCCTTCAGTGTCGTATCTGTTCTAGCTCACTTTGACTTGCAAAATAATTTATTTAACATTACATTGTTTTTCCTTAGATTGTGTAGTCTTGTCATATTGGTAGTTTTTGTTGCAGGGCCTCTTAAAAATGAACACTTCATTAGGAAATGCCTGTTCTTTCTTTAAGGTATGGTACTTTTTTAAATGTAGATATTTAATATTGTCCACTATGAGGAAAATAGCCGTACAGTTTGCAGTTTTAGTTATCATGCATCGTATAATTGAGCGCAAAACACTTCTAAATAATGTTTTAAACTCCCTTAACACACGATCTAACCCTTCAGTAGATTCCATAAGGATTTTTATAATGTATCCCTCCTAACACATTTACATACATTTTTAAAAGTAAACAATGGTACATTTATGAAGAAACACTGGGAACCGCCGAAAACCTTATAGGAAGTCTTTTAAAAATGTACACTTGCACATCTCTAAATAGTTCTTTAAAGCACTGATTCCTATAATGGTCCTCAGGGACCCCAAAGACAGACCACATTTTTTCTTAAAAGCAACTCAACAAATGTGGACCGTGTGGGATTTTCAAAGTACTGGTGTAAAAATCACTACCTCAGTGAATCAGCCACTTTTTATTATAACCAAAAGTCATTCTTCTGTGGTATTTTTGGCACCTGTATCTTTAAAGAATGTAGGTCACACATTTATATTCAAATCCAAGGATCATGCACACAGTGTAGACAAAATCAAGCTATAAAATCCAATGAATATACTCCAATTCCTTTCATAACGTCCCACAGTCAGTGTGTAGGTGACAGGAGCACATGGATTAAACTGATAAATACTGTTTTGCATGTCTTTTTCACTTTCTGGCCGTCGTGCAAAAGGATATGCTATATCAGGAAATATTGAGATTCTGTAGTGCTATGCAAAATTCAGAGACTACTCTTCATGTATTAAGTTTCCAGTCAAGACAGCCAGTTAATATTTTTTTCCAGATACTGATTTTCCTGTACCAGTTTTTCCATATGGAGAGGACATTTAACTGTACATGACTTGGTAGACCCCAAAAACCATTGCCATCAGATAAACAGCACTTAAAGCTTTTGTCCCTTAGCCCCACCCTTGTTTCATATCTGAGGGGAAAAAGGTGTTTGCTTATCCTTCACCTGTGAGGAAACAACATTATTATTAGTCTAAATGCTTAGCTGTTAAAACTGTAATAGACAAGAAAAAACTAAGTTGCAATGAAGTAGAATCCAGATCTCAGCCTAGTTCAGCTCGTGTTAAAGATGTGAGGTTATTTGCACCTGTTCTAGGTGTGGACTGCTCCTTCACTACTGTTAACCTTTAAATATTGCAGGCATTAAAGTACTTTGTGGTTCTGCTGTTGCTCTTTTAACCCACTCAGAATGACTCAGCATTGTACTTATGCATACTTCATTTGTAGAACTGTTATACTAGGGGTGTCATGCTTGTGGTTTTCCTCAGAATCAGCCTGGATGATTTAAAAAAAAAAAAAAAATCTGGTACATGTTAATCTGCCTGTTTTTCCTGATTAACATGTTTCCAGTGGTGTTTAGTCCATACAATAAACTGTAAGGCACTCAGACAAATCTTAATCCTCCATTTTTCCATGTTAGTATTGTGACTGTGACATTCACTTGCTGAGCTAACAAAATGCAGCTTAGCTTTTTTATGACCTGCTTCTTCTCGTCATTTTACAAAGGGAGAGATATAGTTCGGGTTTAGTTTGTCATTATAGTGTGTGGAGGAAGTTTGGTCTGTTTGGTCCATGTGCCAAGATGTTTTTTGACTCGAAATGGAACAGTTTCCATTTATGCCCTGATTTAGACCTTAGTATTGTATCTAATCCTGACCCCTCCTTGTTTTTGAAGAGGAGATGTTTTTCAGATGTTTTTAAGTATACCTTCCTACAAAATTGATGCATTTAAGACCAACAACAAATTTACAGTATTCATAGAATTCCGGCATATAAACCTTTTTCAGAAACATGAGCATAAGCGAACTATAAAAACAAGTCGTGTGATGAGATTTTCTTTTTTAATGCCATGTTTCGTACCCATGATATATTATTCTAGAAATGAGGCTCTTGAGCTGCACTAGCTAAATGTGCTCTGTGCTCTGTGCGCCAGGCAGATATCGTGGCTGTACAGAAAGCTGCGTAAATTATACTATGTGCAGTTTAGGACATCTTCAGGCCACAGCTTCGGGTCTCTGGAAACTCCATTGACTCTCGTATTTCTGGCAAAACGGGCTGTTTTAAACAGCCTTAGGCAAAATGACATGAGAAGAACGCATCAGGTGACAATGATCACATGTGTATGACATCTGCAGTTTACCTTTTTATTATTAGATTTATTGAAGTTTCGTGGCCAATTTAAAGAGATACCTATACTACAACTACTTTTACTGAATACTGATTGATTGATTGATTGTGATATTCTTAACGTGCTTAATCACAGTGCTTGTTCGGGTGTCCACGTCAGTAGAGTTGAGGGATGCACCAGTATGGGAATTGTGAACGGACTTCCAAAACCAATGCCTGATACAAAAACATACATAACATCAATCTATCAAGGAAAAAAACTTTGGGACTATCAAGATTATCATTCTAAAAATAAATCATTTCTAGAGGCTTATAAACACCAAAAATAGAATAAAATGTGAACGTTTTAGTACAGTAGCCCACCGTTACCTCAACATTTTGACTTTCTGAAACACAATAAATGCATAAAACACAATTTTAAACACTGGTAACATCTGTCCATTTTTTTTAAAGCAATATGTCTCCAAAGTTGACATGCATCCTGATTAAGAGGACTCCAGCAGGCCTAGTGATGTAATATAACTTCTAAGTATTTAACCAAAAAGGTTAAAAAGGACACAAAATTCATGATACAAAGCTTTTATAAGGATTGTTATCTTCTCTTGACCCATTTCACCATATAGTGTTGCTAAGTCGTCACATGTTCAGTTGTTGTGTTTATAAATCATCTGCTGATTGTTCCTGCTGTTTTCTCCTGCTGGTAAATGAAAGGTCAGGTATGTCAGTACAAATGATCATAAAGCACATGCAGCCAAGGGCCAGAGGTGGTATTGTAGGAAGGTTTATTTGATAGCATCTGGGCTAACGCAGAAGAAACTTTCTTGCACTCTGCATCAGCCCAACAGATGTTGATTTTTGCTACTTGGCAGGGACCCTGGAGAGTGTCTACTTTTTAAGTCTGTGAAATTTGGCAGGCACTGAGCCATTGCTCTGGCAGACGTTTCCCCTCCTTTGAAACTGCACTGCTGCTGAAGATGATCGAGGCCCATCCGAATCATGGGGGCACGGGAAAAATGTAATGTGGTAATGCGAGCAAACGTAATCTTATATCTTTGAATGGAATTTCCGTCTGGGGGATCGGTTGATGGCTTACGGTGAATGCTGCTATGCGTCATCTAAATCCAAACCAAGAAATATGATTTCCTTGCTCTGTTTTGCATTGCTTAGGCCTCTTCTCACGGAGATGGGAGATCTGTTGCAGCATATGATAGCCAGGTGTGCACATGGGCTTTGAATATGTTCCCTTTTTTCCATTCACTTGGCACACATTCATGGGAAGAAACGCGTCAGGAGGCTTGATAGGAGCGAGTACCTGAACCACCCTGAAACCTAGTGAAGCCTAGTCTTCTCAATCCATGAAAACTAATTGTGGTATTTTTAACAGTTTTCCAAATCTAATTCTGCAGAAATTGAAATTGAGTCAGTCTGCTAATGGTGTACCAGCTGCACAGTATATTTTTTAATAGGTAGCATCTTGACCAGTCACAGTTCCAGAACAGTTGGCATGTGCAGGGGCTTGTGTAGCAGTAGTATGACTACATGATAATTTCATTGTTATGGCGATTATTTTGGTTATTGCAGTATACATTATGTTGGTGCTGTCGTCCCACTGCTCTTCATGTTCCCTCAGGTTTATTGGAGCAGAGGGGCGCTGACTTCTCAGGGAGCCCTCATGTCTTTGTGACCTTCTGGTTCCCTCTTTTAGTTATGCTGTAATAGCCAGGCCTGCTGGAGTCACTGCTGCACTCTGTTAACATCACATAGTGTGTTCAGATCTTCTGTCAGAGCTAACAGTCTGTCTGTTCTTTTTGTCTGAGCTAAACTACTGCCCATCCTGTGTGGCCTGATGCTTTTGCTACATCTGCTCCGACTGGGTGCCACTGCTTGCTTTTAACCACAGAAGGAGCTTCTGTGTGTCCAGCACTGTGGAAGCTTGGCCTATGTCCTGCTGACCCATCAGATGGCCCAGCTACCTAATTACATTAACTCATTTTTAACTAATCAGACATTTATTCTTCTACCTTACAAACACTAAATGCTCTTTTCTTTTGCTGTCTTATCTGGTGTTGACCCGAAGAGAATTGGTTCTCCTCTTGAGTCTTGGTTCCTTACGAGGTTTCTTCCTTTTTAGCTGAGGGAGTTTTTCCTTACTTCTGTCTCCCTTGGCTTGCTTATTGGGTGCTCGGACACCAGATTCTTTGTAAAGCTGCTTTGTGATAGCATCTGTTGTAAAAAAGCGCTATATAAATAAAGATTGACTTGACTTGACAAGATGCAGTTCTGAGCACATTGTCTACTTTAAGAACAACTTCTGTCTGTTTCAGTAAAAGAGAGCATAATTATTTCTATTTTATTGAATTTTGAATAGCACAATGAGAGAAATGTATGGGCTATGCTAGTGACTTTAGTCATGTGCAAGTGTCGAAGTATTGTCAAAAGTGTTGTCTTGTAAATTCTTTTAAACTCTAAGTACAGTGATGTACTGTTATGTTCCGTATTGGGCATCCCTTTGGAAGAAAAAAGAAAAAAAAAACGTATGCAAGGATGCTTCGAACAACTGTAAATGCATTGTAAGGGTATTCAAAAACATGTATATGCATATTCACAGTTGTGTAATTAGGAGTTGATTTTATAGTCCATTTTTAAACCAGCACTAAACACTTGTCTTAGACTCTCAGGATTATAAGAAAATTCTAATACAGGACTACATACCATAACATTTGCTCTTGGCTGGGGTGTTTAACATGTGTATTAAAATCTTGCAATTAGCTGTTAGGGTGATTTTGGTCCAACCCTAATCCACCATGTCAGTGTTTTCTTACGTTCTCTGATGCCCTGATAAAGCAAGTCTGCATAAAGTACAGTCTCTGTGCTTGCACTTTGGGAGGCTACAGTAAAACCTGTACATTTTAAGGTATATGCTAAAATTGTTTAATGCAAACATTCACTTATACCCTACTAGTGTACAAGCGATAGGCCATGTCCAAATAGATTTTTTTTTTTTAGGGCTTAAAAAAGGTTATGGGTTGTTTAGAAGCTTGTGTCAGAGTGCTTTTTTTTTTTTTGCTTCATTCTAGTCATTTACTCATGTGTATTGTATTGCCTTACTGATTTTCCCCTTGTGATGTTGAATGTTGCCTGTTAAGTGTCTGCCTATGACGAGGCTTAGTTTGTACTGTATTCTGACTTCTTAGATCCAACCCAACCCAACAAGTCAAATATCTGACTCCCCAGCTACTAAACAACATATCAGTAAAAAAATCTAATTGTGGTTTGTTAGGTTTGCATTCATTATTGTAATAGTTGGAAAACAAGTAAACACTTAAATAAATGTTTATACTAAAAAAAAGCATGCTGATTATTTATCTTTAGCACTGAAAATGGGGATTTTTGTGTGAGATCTAAGGGAGTAATACACCTAATGCATTCAAAAACTGTATTTCTAATGTTTGATACTGTATATTCAGTGTTCTGGAAAGAGCTGCATAATATAGACCCAAATTACATGGCATATACCACATATTATATTTGTTGGTCTGTGTTGGAATATTATTGTAAATGAACTGAATCCTTGATGTGACATGGAGCCTTTATTCACCCCACACAAAGAACACCTGTATTAAAGCATTTAGAGACTGCTTACAGACTCACAGGTTGCAGCTTTGGCTAAAAAGCAATAGATAGTGTCCCTACCAGCTACTCCAGACAAACCTTCTATAAGACACTGCATGGCCAGTTTTAGTTCCGTTGGCCTTCATTCCGTTGGGGACATGTTGAGGCCGGTCGAGTCTTGATAGATTTCCCCCAGCTCTGTAATAGAGCTGAGGCTGAACTTTAGTGAAGGAGCTGAAGGGCTGAAACTGTTGTTTCCTTTCACTTGTGCCCTATTGGATTTTTACAGCAGCTGGATTCTTTGTCAATGTGCCAGAGTTTAGGTAATGGCTTGTTTTTCTTTCTTGGTCTTTATCAGAATGCTGATTTGTAAAGAGATGTTTTCAGAGAAGCAAGTCTGGATACAAAGTTTCTTACTGCCCACCTCTTTAAGAATGATAGTAAACATGTGGCTCCTTAGGTGGTATAATGGAGATGCTAGTAATAGTTTAAATTAATTTAAGATAAGTCTGTTGGTTTGACGTTTCAAAGCCTGTTTTTACATTTACATTAGTAATCTCAGTTTCATTTGCGTAGTAAAATATGAGGTACGTTTGCTTTTATTTAGTGAATGTTTTAGCAGCTCTTGCATGATCTTGCACGTTTTCTAGCTCTTATCTCTGCAAATTTCTTCCCCAAAACTCATCGTCTCGCTCTCGGGCATAACGGATGTCAAGAGTATATAGATGTTTAGACATGCATCCAAGAGAATTCCGTGGTAATCTCTGTACTCCCGGGGACATTATGATTGTTACTTGGTATGGGCTGTTGGGACAGTTGGCATTCCAGAGTAAGATAACGTCTTTATGTAACAGTGATGGTCTAAGTGGCATGTATTTGAGATATAAGGAAGTGTAAAGGCTTATCAAGTTTTCCATCCAATATTAGACCATTTTCAACAACTTTTTCATGGGAACAGTCATCTGTCACAGAGCACACTAAACAGATTGTGGCATGCCTGTTTTGATATTCCATGTTTTTAATTCACTGTGAATCTTTCAGTGGTTGTCTGTGTGTATACACATACGCTGTGCTTTCTGGGACATATAGTTCAGGCAAGAAATGGGTCATGAAGGGGAAGACAGAGGATGATTTTTTTTTTTCCTTTTCCCTCCAACCCAGAGAATGAAAGCAGCAAGGAGCTATGTCAAAAGAGCTGATTGCATCAAAGTGTTTGGCAGCTATAGAGCGTCCGGATGCTACTTGCAAGCACACTGTTCCATGTCTTTTTGCAGCAATATTTGGAAACAATCTCTGTAGGCTCACCATTTCCCAATGTCTGCCTTTATTGTATTTTTCAACTCGCCAGCAATTAAAGACATGGTGTACATAGAATATAATTCAATTTGTACATTACTAAGTATGCAAAAAGTGACCTCATTTGCCTGTAAAGAGTAGGCCTATCTAAATACTACATGGATGTAGTATGACGACAGGAATGTTGTTGTCCAATTCTTCCCAGTAGCTGGGTCTCCCACAGTCATGCAGCACTGCCAGCTCCAGCCAGTACTAGATATTGCCTTAGTACTACAGATCTCCACATAGTGCTACTGGCTCCTAATGCATGCTTGTTGTGCGTGGCTGGTATAAATAGCTATGCTGAATAATACAGGAGTATATTGTAGCTGGTGTTTATATCACAGTGCATTTTTTGTGCAGTGTAAATTTTAGATGGCTTTAGTGTGTGCCATATGTGTTTTTAAATAAACACATTTCTTTTACAGTGGCTTATTATTCTGGGATGTCCCTTCACTTTTTAATAAGAAAGGTTTTTAACACCTGAAGTAAATCTGAATCTACTTTATTGTGCACGATAATAAATGCGAAGTTGATTATACTAATAAAACTGTATTAATTAGTAATTTGGGCTTCAGTACCAGCTGGTCCACGACCACAGCATCTCTGATATATAAGTTTAGCCTCTGAATGACTGACCATTGCTTTGTCTCCTGCATCATAAACAAAGTGGACTAGGCTACTTCAGATGCAATTGTTTAGAGATTAGGAGGTGAGGAAGGGTGTTCCATGTTTCCCTTTATGTTTCCAACAGAATTTGATACATCCCTGACTTTTAGCTACATTAGCTTGCAACGTATGCAGTTGAAGAATTTTTAAGAAATACTTGAAGAATTTTAACCAGTATACAGAATGAAACCATGTTACAGCTCTATGTTGTAGCACAACAGCTCATACAGGGGTCCAATATCTTAGAGATTTTTGCCGATTGCAGCCTTGTACATTGCTTTAACCCTCAAGAATTTAAGCTGGTGCTAATCCGTTATATAATGGTCTTGGTGCTGCTGCTTTTTTGTTGTTGTGTATCAGTTTCTCCATCTCTGTATTTGTTTATCCCCTGCTACTGACACACACAAGCACTCACCGTTCTTTCATAGCTGTTCACTACATTCATTGTCTGGCTCACGATTTGGATATGTAAGCAGTTGCTTTGTTGGTGTATCACATCAGCATTGTCAATGCTGTGAGTCACATTGTCATATGTGGGGGACCATCCCCCCTGTCCTTTTGTAGAACTGCAAGCCTGACAAACTGGAGAAAAGCAACCCTTGCACATAATATTGACAGAGTAGATGCAGGCTGTTATGGGAGTGAGTGATAGTCAGTGAGTTGATGCATGGAGGTACGTATTGTTTCGCTTCATCTACAGGTGATTTTAAGGTGTGTTGCTCTTTCTATGCACAGTTGCTTTAATGCCACTATTTTGCTGTTGTACATCAGTTTTGCAGTCTAATGGTGTACCCTTTATAGAAGGCTTCTAAAATGTTGCAGTCTGTGCTCTCATGGCTTTAACATATTGTGTTCCTGTCCCTTTCGATTAATCAGTTGTCAAGTGGTTATAAATGGCCTTATTGTTTAAGTTTCCTCCTTGCAACTTTTATTCTTCACAGGAGACCTTCAGAAATGATCAAAAATTTGTAGGGTTTATATTTCCACACCTCAGAAGTTGGTTTCGTGTTCTTATTCCTCTGATAAGCAAACCCATATACATTTAGTGTTGCTGAGGTCTGGACTTTAGGGTCATCAGTTCATTGTTTTTTTATTTATTTGCCAGTCTTTAATTGTCTCTTTTACTACAAGTACTACATACAAACACTAAGTGGTTAAAAAATGTATAAAAATAACAAAATAGTAAATCTGTGTGTAGGGTGCTTAGATTGCACATGATCATGCACATTTTCAACTTATTGCAGGTTCATTTAGAATGTAGTTGATGTTAAATGTTTTAATTGAGTAATTAAGTTTAATCAGGTAACTGTGACAGCTCTGCTTTTTATGTAACATACTTAACCTGAACTTTGCACAACAAAGTAGCACAAATGATTGACTATTGTTCTTTTGGCGTGTTTGAATGGTCTAAGTTAATATGTAGCAACAGTAATCCTTTCAGTGGTGGTCAGTCAGTCATGAGGGCCTTTATAAGGCTGTTTAGAATGTGTGTTATGAAAGTCCATGTGTTTCATTGGGAGGCTTACTCTAGAAAGAAGGCCAAAACTCAATGGAAAAATGCCAAGCTGCACTTAAGAGTAGGTGTGATTCTCATGACAAGGAGCTGGGTTAGTGAACCTACTGTGTTTATCCATTTCTTCCCGTGTGACCCTTTAACTGCAGTTGTCTGGATATTGTGTACAGTGTAGTTCTGCATGGCTTCTTTATTGCTGCTGCTGTGTAAGACTTAACCTGCTGGAACATTTTTTTTATTTTATTTTATTTTTTTTTTTAGGATTGTTTAGATTGTTATCAATGTGCAGCTATGTGTAACTACTGAGAAAGGCTGAGGGTTTATGGCAAACCTTGATGACAAATTTTTGCTTTGCTCTTATTGTTTAAATTGTTGCTGGGCGTAAGACTTTTATATTGACAGACATTTTACAGTGTGATACATAATTTGCTACCTTATTGTAGTGCTGTTATGTTATCACAAATTATGTTATTATTTACTTATTAGGCTACAAAGCATCACTTTTTTGAGTGTTGTTTCCTTAAGTTAGCCTTCCGAATAAGAGCCTTCATTTACCTCATGTTTCAGCATATTGATGTTGTTTAGTTTATGATGTATGTATCACTTCGTTCAAAATGTTCAGCTGTTGGATTTGAGCAAATATTCCCAAACATTTTTAAGCTCCAACTAAAGCCCAAGTTGAATGTTTTTGCTAGTAGTGGGTAAAGTTTTTCTTCAGGTATGTTGGATGGTTCAGGATTGTAAGAACCTTTAAACCGATATCCCACAAATAAATGCAGGAAACTGTGCAAGCCACAAATATTTTTTTATTAAAAATGAAATGGCCACAGTGCCTGGATCACATCCTGTTGTCTAGTCTATTGCATTTAAAATAGTGCATTTTGTTATGAAGGATATAGATGATTATAGAATTCTTCTTGGGGCAGCTTCAGCCTAACATGAACATTAGACCAGTTGCTGTTTTTGCTGGGCTAGAAAGGTGTATTGACATTCATTATTCAGATTTGCTTTTGCTATTGCAGTTTTTTTTTTTTTTTGCCTCTTAATATTTCCTATGAAAAAGTGAAGGGACACCTCAGAGTAATAAGTCACTGTTAGACTACAAAAACATTCATTTAATTAAGGGGTTTTATTTCTTCAGCCCAGAAATATTTGCCCATACTGCCCACAGCAAGCTATTGGTTGCCATTGTATGTGTGAACATGTAAATCCTGACAAAAAACATACTGGAAGCCACATCAGACAATTTGGACAGCTTTAAACTACTGAATGATTTTTCCTTCTTTTTTTTTATACAGACCTGATGAATAATCGAATTTCAGAGTTTGAGATAATGACTGTTAATCCTCCTGTTTTGTACAGTTATCTGGCGGACCAGTGCTGGAATGGCGGCTGCATCTACCTGATCATGTTGCGTAGGATCAAGCGCAAGGCCCCTCTCCCTCCGTGCAATGGCAGCAGCGGCAAATGCGCAGAGACATCGAGTGAACACCGCAGCAGCGTCTCTTCTGAGCCTGCAAGCAGCCCCACTCAGAATGGCAAGCGAACTCGCAAATTTGGTGTCATTTCCCGTTCCTCGTTCACCAGAGACAGCAAGGATAGCAGGGACAGTCGAGACTTTGAGCATGAGAATGGCTACAGTTCCATTGAGGCGGAGGTCACGTCCCCAGAGGCCACCACCCCGTTGGGTACACCGACTGAGGAGAGACCAGTTCTGGGTCCCACAATGACAATACCCAATCACATGAAGGTCGGGAGCACAGCTACTTTGCCCAACCGCTCCTTTTCACGTCTGTCGGAGAACTACAAGACTGAGTCCATAAGCAGTGAACCTTCTAGCCAGGTAGTACATTTAAGTCGAAGCTTCTTGATTAGTCTTATTTTCCATCTGTTAATATACCTACTTTTTTGCTAATAAGCCCTCTAATTTGCTCATAGACAGACCTAAAATAACCCAAGCAATTGGTGTCTTTTTTATAGAGAACTATAAACCACTATAAAGCTTTGTCAATTTATGCCGAGTAATCAATACTTTTATCTGCTGGTAGTTTAGATGGTAGATTACCATAGTAATGAAAGGCGGCCTCCAACATCCCTTAGTTTACACTGCAAGTAAAATCCAATACATATCCACTACAGTATGTCGTAATTGTTCAGGCAGACTAAGGCAAATATTTGTGTGTTAGTAGAAAACGATATTTGGCAGGATTAATTACTATCCTTTTTGCACGAAACTTTTAAATTCCAATCTGCAAACAACCAGATTAGCTTTCTACTGTCTAGCTCCTAAATGATAACAGACACAGCTCAAGCTCAAATAAACAAACATTACTGCAGCCTAAATGCATTATAGAGACCAAGTTAGACAAGTAACAAAAAAATTTGATATCATTTATTGTGTTAAAGACCCATGCCATGTCTCAGTAGAGGCATTTTCTCTTTTCTTTTATTTGCATATATGTGAAAAACAGAAACACAATTTACATTTTGATCATTTAAGAGAAACATAGCTATGAATGCTAATAGGTGTAAAATATATTACAGTCAATTAATTGCAATCAGGCGATTATGTAATAATTGTAACTGGCATATGTAATATATGTTTAACAAACACTGTACCCAAAACAAAAGTTAGTGTATACCAAATAATTAAAATATACATTATACTATATATAAAATATAAGGTGTGTGTATACACACACACACACACACACACACACACACACACATATATATATTCACATTATAATATAAGTCAATAGCAGAATTAATGTCTCCCACATCAGTAAAATCAGATGCTTTAATCCATTCACTATTTGGACTGTTTGTAGCTCATGCCACTATCTTTCTGGACAGCCCTAAAGAGCAGTGGGTTGATGCTCATCATGTAATTATTTTGAAACCCACATTGTGGCTCAGTGCATATGTTTCTGATCGACCCTGAAGGAACCTCTGTGGCGTTCCCTGAAGCACATAGGCCTTGTGATGTCTAAAGGAGGCTTGCTAGCTCAAAATAACCATTTTGGCTTCTCAGCCTTACGAATCCATGTGCTAGCGGTTGTTCATAGCAGCTCCAAGGGATCACACCAGAAGTTTCTAGCAGTTTGATCTTGACCAAACTCATGGGATTTCAAAGGCAAGAAGGTTTTGGTTCTGTGGAACTGTTGGAGACTTTTTCTTTTTTCGACAAACCACTTTAGAGGACTAGGCCCAGAATCTGCTTAACATTATAAATGTCTCCTGTTTTACGGTGGACAGAATGAAATGCAGGTTTCTCCTCATACAGTCTTAGTAAAAGCCCAGCCACAGGCTAAGCTGTCTGGAAGCTCTTGAGCAGGCTTAAATTTTTATGGGATTTTAGTGCCCCGTTCTGTGGAGTGTTTGTTTTTGTGTAGCACTTTTGGTAATGAAACACATGTCACAAATATTATTTACCAAGAGGTTTCAGGGGTAGGCTTCTTTGTGCTTATGAAATGACTTTGAAACTCCTTTAAAGAGAATTCAGTATGAACTAAACACCATCTTAAATCATAGTTGTATATGATAATATAATAACTAGTCTACAGACGTAACTGTTCTCGTTGAGGGCAGAAAAAAAGAAATCGCTAAGACACGTGCTGGTGGGGGACATGCCTATAGTTGTATTTGGGGCGTGTGGAGAAACGTCATGGGAATGTGGGGGGAGGAAGGGATCCGGCTGTTTAATTTCAGCATGCAGGCTTGTGGTGTCAGTGATTCATCCTCGCCGGCAGCCTTTCATTAACAGTTGCCTCTCTTCCCACCAAGTTCTATAGAAAAGGCGAGTGCTAACATGTGAACACCTGCTAAAGGAGTTGGATTGTTTGCTTATCAATCAGCAACCTGCACCGACAGTTCTAACTTTCTCAAGCTGTCTGTTAAAAGCAAGCTTTGACTTTGGTATATAAGTTTAAAGCAAGTTCAGTGTTAGATCAGCACAGACTTTTTCTGAAGGCTTTCCACTCATTGCAGGTGAGAAATGACAATAAGCTTTTACAAATGGGTATCTCCAGAACCTTAATAGAAAACCGGATGGGCCCCGGATAAAGCATTTATTGTTGTGATAGCTTTTTTTGGCCATATGACCCAGTCCTAACTTGGATGATGCAACATGACACCGCTGAGTTCCTTTTTGACTGATGTGAAGTTATGCACATGCTTTTGTAAGCATTGAAAGATGTTGATAAGAGGGACCTAATACCGGTCTAGCAAGAACTCTGGGTGGGCTACTGATGTTGGTGTTGAGTGGAGGCTGCCTGAGACAAGCCGTGTGTGTTGGTTGAGTACTGCCATCCATATGTCTAGACACATTAGTGGACTACTGCATCCTCAGTGTGTGGCTATTGGTCAGCTGCCCCCAGAATAAGGCATAATGATAACAACAGGAAAGGTTAATTATGAAGGCTAATTAAAGAGAGATGGTGGACATCAGAGAGTGTTATATAAATAAATATCAGATCATAGAACTGCAGGGCTGAAGGGCAGAAAGGTTAGCCGGTTCAGTAAGTCTGCTTCTACACCAAGGGTACAGATGACTAACTTAATGTTAATGTACTATCACACACAGGTTAATTATTAGCTAGCTAACTAACAGTCACACCAGTTCTTGGGCGAGCTACAGAGATTTTTGCGTGGTCACTCTCATGTATAGTAAGATAAAATCATATTTACTCATCATGTGTCCACTATGTGATGATGATGGCAAATAAGAGGTTTAGTTCTGGGTGGTGGTTTTGGAGGCGGCACTGCTGTTGTAATGGGCTGATTAAAATGCAGACAAAAGTTCAGGGCTAAATTTAGTGTCTTAGTCCAGGCATGCTATATAGATTATATTAAGGAGATTGACAGAACTTCTCTTGGTCCTTAGCTTCCAGTTAACCTGTCAATAAACCCCACGACCCTGGCAGAAATCACATCTACATACACTGCAGGAAGCCCCACATTCATTCAGTGCAACGTTCTCTAGCTTCTATGGGCTATGGGAGCAGAAGATCCACCACTACACCGGATACAGCGCCTCACATGGTCTTGTGAGCTTGCTAACTGAACCCTAGAGGACTGTAACATGTAGGATAAGATAAGATGCCTTTGTTGTTATTACCCGGTGTACAACAAAATTGAGCAACGAATGTGGTGTGCCCTTGTGCTCTTGATGGTAGGGTTCATGTGTGGCGTAGACCCCAAGAAGAAATGGACTGCAGTTATTGACACTCTGCAGGCTGGTGGTGGTTTCATACGGGTGTGGTTGTGTTTTCATGGCATGGGTTGTGTCCACTGGTCCACCCAAACACATCATTGACTGGTTCACTGCTTGGTTGACCATTTGCAGCTCTTTACTGACTTAATAATGTAATATTCAAGCAGGATAATGCACTGTGCCACTGGTTCCAAGTTGTCCAGAAATTCAAGTTTTTTATTCTGCAGAGAAAAAAACAAATGGTGTGACCTTCATGTTTGCCCGATATGTGCCCATTTAGAAATTTAATACTGCATCTTTTTATCTTACTGGCCAGTGTTCAACCTAACTCTCAAGTCAACACCTCATAACTAAGACAGGTGTTGGCCTTCCCAAGCCGTCCCCTGAGATAATGCAACTTAAGTTTAATTTTACATACTGATGTCCCATAACTTTTGCATGTCAGTGTATAAGATATGATCTGCTGTGTAATGTACAAGCAGTCACTTCATTTGGTACACCTCCTTGTATCTATATACATTGTTCATTTTAAGAGCTTTTTTGTAATTTTGTAGCTCTACAATTACAGATGGTAGTTTTCTATTTAATGATCACAACACCAGTAGGACAATCCCACAGCAGATATTTGGGTGGTGGATAATTCTCTGCACTGACATAGTAGTGTGTATTGCTTTGACCATGATGCTATCCGTACAACTTGATGTCCATCAATGACAAAATTTCATGTTTTATATGTATGTATGTATGTATGTATGTATGTATGTATGTATGTGTGTGTGTGTGTGTGTGTGTGTGTGTGTGTGTGTGTGTGTGTGTGTATATGTATGTATGTATGTATGTATGTATGTATGTAGATATATACTTATATTTTATATTATATTTTAAACGTATTAATTTTCTTAACTTTGCTATAGTGATGCAGTTGGCTAAGCAGCTGGCATTGAATTCCAACTCAAATGCATGCATTGCCACCCAGCTGAACCAAACAGATATTTTGCATGAATCCAGTTAATTGACAGACATGAATATAAATTATTGTTTTAACAAAGTAAAAGCAAAAGGGCAAAAAAAGGCAAAATTGAAAACTGTCTTAGTATTTTCTGTGTTTAAGCTAGTGTTTGCCCTCAGCATCTGCAGTGTGGAACTCTTAGACATCACAAGGCGCTGGATCAGTTTGTAGTGCTCTGCCTGTGTTTTACCTTCAGTTTTGTCTTGAAGCATGTCTTACCTCAAAGGTCTGACTGTATTCTCTAATAAATACATAAAGATCAAAGGAAAAATACTTAGAGACATCGGTGCAGTTTAGCTATAAAGTAAGCATAATAACTTTATTTATTTATTTAGATTGCCTTCGGGTTCCAATGCTGTTATTTCAACAAATTGCATTTGTGTCTAAACCCATATTCAGTTAGTTTTATCAACTAGGCGTGTTTGCTTTTCTGTCAGCACAACTGTGTTACACTGTGAGATTTCTCAGGCTTTGCTCAGGCTTTAGTATCACGGCACTCACACAGATGCTTTTGGATTTTAGCAGATAGACTAAGCATCACACTCTGCCAAACCAGCTTATTTTTAGACCAATCTCACAATGATTGTCTTTGAAAGTTGTCTTTCCTATAAGAGTATTTAAGACATATTTGGTAGTTCTTGCAATGCAAGTGCACCCTGAAGTACTCTAAGGTATTTGTAATTCTTTCTTAATGTGTTCATTATGCTGCTGATGCAGGCTGAAGCAGGAAATAAGCCTGATATTTCAGTGAGTCTTAGAAGAATTGCAAAGCAGCTTTATTGCTGCAAGTAAATATGGTTAACTTCTTCGTGTTCTCGTTTCCCTCCGTCTTCTTAGTGTCAGATGTGCGAGTGGGATTTTATATGGAGTTGAAACGCCCTATTCTGTGGAGTAATTGAACACTTTTGATGTGAGTAGATTAGCATGAAAATGAAGAGCTGTAGTATTCTCTGTTCCTTTCATGTGTCCAGGCCAGGTCAGTTCATCAGATTAATGGAAGGGTTTGTGATCAAGACCACATTTATTTACACATAAGGGAGATTACAGATTACAGAAACTGTAGTACGTTTTCAGGGGCACATCTGTATGTCTAAGCCTTATCATAAAACTGGTGCTGACTAATTTGGGATTAGAAGATTCTATATTAATGTAATCTGTTACAGACACTGAGGTACTGCCTTTGTCCTGTACCAGATACTGTATGGTGCTCTACATAGGTTGCTTTAAAGCGCCTTTCTGAAACATTTGAAAGTTGTTACAAATCTGAGGCCCAGTATCTAGCCTAAATTACTCACCGTGTGTCTTGCCACGCAGCGAAGTAAGTAGGTTGCGTAGCAGTAGCAATAACAAGATCTTACAATAACAAGGACACTCTGTGTCATTTATGCAAAGTGCTGCTCATATGGAATAACCATTTGATTGGTAATAGCACCCCCTTCTGGAGAATTTCCAGCCTGCTAAATGTGAGTTATAAAGCATTTTATTTGTCACTACCAAAACAATCATAATACTAATGAAACTTGACCAACTGTTTGGTGGACAAGTTATAGCAGTGCTTCACTAACGCAGAGCATGGACAGGTCAGTTATTTTTCCCCACTAAAAGCCCCTTCTGCAGTGCTCCTTTACTGTCAGTGACAGTAATGGCAGCAGACACACTGAGATTAATGAAGCGCTGCTCAGGGCAGCGTAAGACATCTGAAGCAGGCTTGGGCTCCAGTAACTGTCAGAGGCAGGTGCTCCTAAAAGTCTTTCACTGTTTATTTATAGAGCTCTCCAAAGAGGAAGCCGTCTGGATCAAAAATGAATTCAAGCAAGTAGGATGGAAAACATATCAGTTTTGTTTTTTTTCCCCCACTCACCTTGAATGTAGCTTTAGAGATATTTCCTTTTTATCACTCATCAGCAACAGCATCAGTGTCTGCTGAAAGAACAGCTGCAGTAACAGACATGCTTTCAGCAGACAATGATGCTTTTGTTGATGAGTGGTAATTGGGGAAGTGGGAGTTTGGTTTCTGTCAGAAATGTTGTTAGCGGTTCTTTGCGCATGAGCCATTGCCAGTGCAGAAAAATACTTTGACAACAGTAATCTAATTTAAGCCATGAAACAGCTGGTGCTTGGTGGATGGGGAGGGGTTGGTTTGAGTGTTATGTAATTGAATCCGTGCCTGGTTGTTCCTCCATGAGGAGCATGAGATTTCACCTGTGGTGCAGGAAATATGGCTTTCTTCAAAAATTTGAGAACACCTTGTTTCCTTTTAAAGTTTTAATTCAGGTTTCATTTTCACAGTAACTGCTCTGTTAAGTAAGGAGAGTAACACAAACAACTAGCAAAACGACTAAGATTTTGAAATAATACAGCTATTGTTAAACTAAACTAAAACCTTATTGGCAAAGTCACAATTAAAGCGGTCATAAAATACTCAATACACAGCTTTAGATATTCACAAATTAATCTTACTTTGCTTTATTAAAAAGACTTTCTGTTCATGCAGTAATAAAGTCATAAAGTGTCAACCATAGGCTGTTAACTTTATTGATCTTGTAATTATTATTATTAATAATAATGCCATTTATTCGGTGTGCTTTGTCGCAATTGTAATCCAATATGACGCTTGATGTCTTGTACATACAAGGATATGATCACAGTTAAGTAGGTGTTATACTTCTGTCCTCATTATGGCTAAAACTGGTTTAAAAACTTGAGAGGGCATATAATGTATAAGGAATGTCATAATTCCCAGGCTTATGCTTTTGTCAGTTGTACCTTCAGTTATATAGTGTTTTCCAGAAAAATTAACAAGATGTAAACGTTTAAAATGTTAATAGTACTCCAACCATTGGCATCACAGTGTTTATTAGTCATAAGGATTCCGTGTGGTCAGATGATGTATTTGTGCAATGCATGATGAGGACTGTAATGTAAGTACACTGCTGGGGAAAAAAACATACAAAATTGTAATTTCTCTTAAACTCTCAATGATGCATTACACAACACTGCAAAACATACATGTTGTGTTTAGGCCAGAATGTCCCTTTAAGATATTGCAATGGAAATATTCTCATTTATGAAAAACATTATCTAGTGCAAGGTGTCACCAAACCTTTGACAACTGTCTAGATAAATTAAGTTTATTAATCACCATGCTTTCTACCTCCACCCTCCCCTCTTATCTGTCTTTCAGCCCAGAGAGGGGAGTCATATCTGGAAGATGCATATGGTGAAGGGGCAGGATGGCCTGGGAATTCAGATTACGGGCGGTCGTGGCTCTAAGCGTTCTCCACACGGAATTGTGGTGGCCCACGTGGAGGAAGGAGGAGCCGCTCAGAGGTAACATCCTGCTCTCAAGCGCCATCGTTAAGAGGCAATTGTGTGCTGTCGTGGCAACCGTAGGCGCCGTGGTGACACTGTTTCATCAACGTTTCATCCATATGCAAAGCATCATGGTGACTCGAGTGCACTCCAGGACACTCATTAATCTTCAAAGCCACAGCAGCATCCATGTTCAGGCCAGTTTGCAACGTACAGCTGTTTTGCCACATCAGCTGCTGTTTTTTGTTTGTAGCACTGTTATTTTTTACTGACTGAGGAATAATAAGTTTAGTGATCTTTTAGCTCTGTCAAATAATGGCATCTCAAGTTTTACAAACAGGCCCAGTACCAAATGTGCCTTGATGTGTTTGCTTTGGCAGCGTGGTTGAAAGTAATGTTTAGTATATTAATGCTGTAGCTAAACATGCAAACTGTGGATAAGACTGGATGCTAACTGCTCTGGACTTGTGACTGGTGCTGTATGACTGGTGCTGGATTTAAAAAGCACCCTGAAATAGTGAATCCATTAACAAACTCAATACAAAAGAGAAAAATAAAAGTTTGTGAAAGGACCACTATAGAGCCGGAATTAGTTGCCTGGTGGATCATTACTGCAGCGACACTGGCGTGGTGGTGTGTTGTGCTGGTGTGAGTGGATAAGATACAGCACTGCTGCTGGAGTTTTTAAACACTCTAGGGTTAGTCCACTTACTGTCAACTCTATTAGACACTCCTACCTTTCTGGTCCACCTTGTAAATATAAAGGTTGTAGTTCATCTGTTGCTGTACAGTTTGTTAGTCATTTTTTGGCATTTATCAGTGGTCACAGGACATTGCCCACAGAGTGCTGAGGGATAGATGGTTTTGGTTGGTGGACTATTCTTAGTTCAGCAGTAACTGTGAGTGTGAGTGTGTGCGAACCTCGTAACCCCTTGTATCAAAGATTTGTAGCCACAACAACTTAACAGTTAGTCTGTAGTTTATAGCATGCATGCTGGCTAGCTAAATAAGTAAGCTAATTAACTATACTAACATATCCTACTGTCCATTGTTTAGTAGTATAGTTTAGTATAGTTTTATCAAATTATGGCATAAAATATACTGTGTTTCAATCCATTTGCTTTGATCTATTCATGGCGGAGGCATACATGCAGGACTATGTAGGACAATATGTAAGCATAATTTTTCAGATTTCTGTCTCTTTTACTGTCACTTACATTACAAATAAAATTTGCATGACACAAGATCCATGTAGGGTTACTGGCGGTTACGGATAGACCCCTCTCTGCATCACCACTGTAAAAAATTTCTTGGTCTATATGTTTTTGTACATTGAACTATGTCACATAAATCTATTCTGTATCTCTCTTTTTTACAGGGATTCAACTAAACAGAAATTTTGAAATAGTGGTGGAATTCTCTTTTAAGCAGTGATACAACTTAGAGTTCCTAGGTGCTTTGGGAGCAGGGATTGAGCAAGAACTATGTTTAAACCACAAGGGTGTCATTAAGGCTTTGATTTTCCTTCATAATAAAGCATAGATTTAAACCGCAGCCATGTGTCATTACAGCGATGATTCACTGGCAGACCGTTCACTGAGCGTGTTGTGAGTTCACACTGCAGTTCCCCCTAATAACAAGACTGAGCTAAATTCTCTACTAAAGATTTGAGACTTGACTCAACTCACAGCTGAGAGACTTGTGACTTGTGGATTCTTACCCCTGACACTCGAAATCTGACCCAGACTCACACCCCACATACTCAAGACTCTACTTGCACTTGCAAGTGAGATTTGGCTCACATGAATCGACTGGCTTTAAGAGGCAAAACTGGCCACACTGGCTATGCGATCAGTTAGACTTTCTAGGTCTAAACACATTTCATTCCTCATGTGTTTGGCACCAAAGTGGTACATAAATAACACGCAGACAGAGGGTCTGTGCAACCAAAAATGATTCTTAGTGTGCGGATGTGTGAATGAATATCCATGTCATATAGGATTCCCTTACCAGCTGTAATATATATCAGACTTCCTTACAGTTATCCTGTGATTTGCACAGACACAAAATGTGGTACTGCACTATTGCAGCAACAACTGAGAAATGTTAAATTGTGGGGAACTCTTATATCCCTTTCAGTTCTTGCACCCCTTCTCTTCCCCTTCTATCCACAAACATCTTGCCGTCTACGCCTAAACACAGACTGTGTTTAAAGCAGTAACATGTTAAGGAATTTGCTGACTTGCTTCTCTTTGCGAATCATTAAACCACACGTTGGCAGAGTCTTGCAAAAGCACAACAACCGGACGGAAATGAGCCAAGAACTGCATTGGATTAAGATCACTTGTCTCCAAACATTTGAATTAACCTCCCCCAGGTAATATTCTAAGTTAAGGAGGAACCGTTAACAGAGATAAATGAGGCTCTGTGGTTTTTGCCTTGGAATTATTTTACAAGCCTCAAAGTTCAATGAGCTTAAGAAATACGAGCCCCTGAGAAACAGAGAACAAAATATATGCAGCTCGTGTAGAGCCCCCCCCAGTGAGGTTGGGTTATTTCTAGTGAGGTCACACAGGATGGCCATGATTGGGATTTGCTGTCAGGAATTAACATTTTAAGTTTGTAAAGGGTATTTATATGGAACCGCAGCCCACCGAAAACAATAAAATTACATATTATGTCAGCCTACATTCTGTTATATTGTTTGGGAGAACCTTTACTACAGACCACGGGCATCCATCAGATCAAGACTGTTTCCCTCAGAGAGCCTGTTTAAGCACAAAGCACTCATTATACCAGATAATTCTGGCAGTAGTTACTTCCTTGCCCTGTGCAAGTTCATAGCAATGCTGAGAATTTCTTCAGACGCCTTCTCTGAGAGAGAACCCAGTAGAAACATCAGTTATATTGCTATTGGACTCTCAACCTTGGAAAGACTGTGGCATCTCTTAGAATCATTCTTCAACGATAGGCCCAATGCATAGACACCTATGTCTGCATATTCACCTTGAAAATGGGTGTGTGAAGCATGCATACTCTTTCCTCTGCTCCTGTATAGATGGCTAGGCACCAAAGGTCTTGTTTTTATGGGTAGCTAATCAAGCTTGTCTTCAGGTCATGCTAACTTGAGTGCACATAATGAAATTTTCAACACAAACCAAAAATATTGTATATATTGAATAGCCTAGGCATTCAGTTGACGGAGTCTAGGTCTGAATAAAAAAAAGAATTTGAATGGCAGCTTTTATTATCGATTCCATGCAAATGGAACATGTACTGACAGTCACTGAAATAAAGGGACCCAGCAGAACCAAAACATTGCATTGGTCCAGTGGACTACTAGAATACTATTTTTTCGTGTGCTAAAAAAACTATTGGCAGATTTGTACAATAAAAGAAAGTTCCTGGATTCAGTCCCGACTTTTACTCTCAGAATGGCCTTCCTGCCCAATTCCATCCATGTTATTAGCATAGTTTTAATTGCTGTCACGTTGATTTGTCCTATAATCTGGTCCCATTGATTTGTCCTGACCATTGAGTTAGTCTCAGACAAACCTAAAAGATGACTGATCAGAAGATCATTATTTTGTAAACAGGGCTTAAAGCAATCATCCTGTACACACTGTGTTATTAAACATGGAAATTAACAACAATTCGTATTGCAGACAAACATTTTTAGTTGTTTTTGCGTGTGTTTAGTGTATTTAATGACCTATAGTCTTTTCAAACATCATATTTTGGTTCCTTGTAGGACTTTGCCCAAAGCATTTGTAAGCATTTTCAGGAGAGTTTATTGTTGAACATAGCGTTTTTATGATCCTGCATTGCGCATTAATTATTTTCCTCATTATTTCCTATTATTATCCTCAGAAAACACAGTACATGAACTTCTTTTTTTTTTTTTTTTTTTTTTTTAATATTCACTGAACATTTTAATACATTGTTGTTTAATAAAAAGAAGAGGCATAAACATGGGCCTTCGTCTTTTTATCAAAGGGACGGACGATTGAAAGCAGGTGACGAGCTGCTGATGATCAATGGGCACTCCCTGGTGGGCCTCTCGCATCAGGAGGCCGTGGCCGTCCTCCGGTCCACTGCGGGCCTGGTGCAGCTGGTGGTGGCTAGTAGGGTACGTATGACACCTTCTCACTGAAATCTTTTTAAGCATTTTCCAGGTTTGATTTCTTCATCATGTACCAGTATTTGTAGTGACGATTGCTCCAGGAGTTTTGCGTATAAAATGTTTTTCCAAATGCAGCTGCATCCACAGCACTCCAACTGTTCCAGTGGCTGCACGTCAGCCTGAAGCCTCTAAAAAATTTAAGAGGGAAATCTTAATGTGCCTGCCCGTGTGGCTTTCATAGATAAAGTTAAAAATAAACCCGGGCTTTTTTACACCCCGCACACTCACTCTTGCCCTCTCTCTTTCCAAACGGTTGGATATTCCGCTTGTACCGGTTTAGGACGAGTCTGAAGTGGACTTCCACAAGTACCCGTCCACCAGCCTGCCGGACCTGGCGAGCACATGCTCTGGACAGGATGCCCAGCCCTCCCCTGGAGAGGAGAAAGAGAATGTGGAGCCGGACGTGGAGGACGTGAGGGCCAGCAGCCTCTCCCTGCCCACACAGGACTCGGTACGTACGCCAGTCAACTTATCAGCCGTACCATCTCCCGCCTTTATCTCACGCAGCCTCCTTTGAATCCAGAACTCCACTTCATCATGTTTTAGTGTGTGCGTCTGTGTTTGTTGTCATGTGATCCTGTTTATCAGTAAAGGTTTCTCCCTTGCTTTTTGTCACCCTCTAAATCTGCACATATATGCAGTATGCATATGCAGCATTATATAAGGGCAGAGTTGGTCAAATATCCAAACTCACAAATGTTTAAAGCATCTGTTTAAAACATTGTGGGCTGATGCAGTGCCTGATCTTTTTCTTTTATCTGCTAAAGCTGGTGCATTAACATAAAATGTAGAAACTAGAACTGCATTACAATAGACGATTGTAATTGATTATCAGTTCAGAATATTGGTCAAATCAAAGATAAGTTTATTGCAGATCCAATTTTAAGTTATATGATGTTTTTGTTATTATTATGATATTATTATGCATCCTTAATCATATTCATTTACTAAATAAGGTATTCAGATCACATTAAAATCAGATATTGTCCAAATAAATTATGGAATAAATGGCAAATGGCAGAAATAGAAAAATTGAAACAGCATCACCTTTATTTCTGTTAAACTTCCGAACATACCAGAAAGCTGTTGATCACTCAGACTGCAGTTGCCGTGAAGCTAGCATACTTTATTGTTAACTTTGTTTATGAGCCATACGTTATAACTCATCAATATCTCACTTACACAAGTCAGAAGTCAGTTTATTAAGGATTCTTATCTTTCTGTACCATTTAATTCCTCTCAGTATGTTGTTGCCAAAACACAGACAGCGCTTTTTAAATAGGCCAGTGAAGTTTTCGATTTATCTCTTTGCTTCTTTCTCATCTTTGTCCTAGGGGCTTGTTCATGTTCTTGTGGTTTATCTCGTTGTTTTTCCATTTTTTTCTTTCGCTGCCGTTTACTAAGCAGTCAAAGCCAAAGCATTTGCTCAAATGGATCACAGATAAGAAATAATTCATTTGCTGTGAGCAAGCACATCAACCGAGTGCTGTCAGACATTGTTAATGTTTAATTAAGCCACTGCGAAGTGTAAGGATGAAAGCCAAAATTGAGGATAAACAGAGTTGCAGCTTAATCCTGTACAATGGACAGAATCACAGTAGTCAGCATCTTCAGGGTTAAGTGTGGAGTCAGTTTCTAGAATTTAGGAAAGGGTTGTCAACAGAGCCTCTTTGGAGTTGAGTAAAGTGGGTCACCACCCACCCTCCTCACTCTGTAACCATCACCAACCACCACCAACCACTTCCAACAGCTTTTCACTGCACATTCTTGCTCGCAGGATGAAAAAATTAAAATGTTCTCCTCAAATTACATTAGCATTCCCTGGCTCCTGCTGACTTCATTCGTGAATTGGAGCAATTACACTTGGCTAAAACCTGTTACACCAGACTCTGCATTTGATATAGTGTGGAATAGGGTATTAACATAAGAGCCTGTTGTGGTAATGACCAATTAATTGTTGATCAGATGAACAGTGGATGGGCCTAGGTGACAAAATAATAATAATCTTTATTAAAATAAAACATTTTTAGTATCTATAATGCATGTTTATAAAATTGAGTATAAGGTGATTGTGTTGTTCTGTTCTTTGGTCTGGTATTGGTTAGCAAGGGTTTGAACTTCAGACAAAGTCTTCTTCAGTGCATTGGGTGCCATTGAGTGCCCTTTATTAGGAGGAGAAATGATACACAATTTTATAGATACAGTTCGGTATTTGCATCACATTTTTGATATAGCATTTAAAAGATTACTCTTTTTTTTTAACGTTTATTTATTTATTTGTTAGTTAGTTAGTTAGTCAATAAATATAAACTTGTCAGTGATAAAGCTATATCTCAATATTACAAGTAGGGCTTGGCTATATGGCAAAAAGATTTTCAAAAAGCAAGTAGATTATTTTATTTGTCTGGTGACCGGTGCTAAGATATCAGATTAAACTGAATAGTTTCTCAGCAATTTAAGCTTTAGTACGAACAGCAAACATTAGCTGGCTCAGCACATCAGTAATGGATTACACGCAATCACTCGTATCACTCGTCCTTGTCAAAGTATATCACAGTATTCAAGCACATGCTAGCAGACGTTTGGATTTCTATCCTGTCCTAGTAGTTTGAGGATGGAAGAACCGCAATATATCTGACATTGTCCGTGTAAAACAACTCGGATCAAATAGGAACTGCTGTGTGATTTTTCCACATGCAACATCATCTTTGTAGGTGTGTTTAAACAGAAATCAGTGCTTTTTGTTTTGTGCTTTATGCCTGAACTCTGTAGTTTACTGTGCCTGCGACAAAACTGCCTTCTGTTGCTAAAACAACAAGCCTGGGAAACTAGATTTCCACCATTCTCCCTTATCTCACAGACAGCATCCTTAGTTTCCTTTAGCTTAAATCAGTGCTAGAACTTCATTCTTTTACTTTTGCTGCTTGTTAATGCACTTATAGTAAACTGACACAGAGTACTTTAGCCATAGTTGTGTAGATTTAATACTTCTTTTAAATCAGTTTATTGGATAAAAGGTAGTTCGTTTTAGGACAGTACACTTACATGTCACACACTTTTGTTCACATGAGAATAGTGTAATGATCTCTCCACTCAAACCATGTTGAGGTGGCAACTGAAGAGTACTGTTACTTTATTGCAGTGAAAGATGCGACCTGTTCTGCCGCTAGAAAGCAGAATTGTGAGAATGATCTGTTATATTAAACATTTATCCTAACTTTATTTCTATTTCTATTAAGCAAAGTTTTATCATAATAATTATTGTTATCATTTTAATGCCTAGCCCTAAATACACGTTTTTTTTACAATCGGATTTATATAGATTTCCAATCAGTTTGCACATGGTTTCCTTTAAACTGTAAGATAAGAGGGGAATTAACATAGCTATTTCACTCCCAGCAAACTGTGGAATTTACAGCCAAATAGACACGTTCTCCACAACCAAACAGGAGTGGACAACTGAATAGAGGTGCAAATGTGTAGCTATTGAAACTTGAAGTAATTTGTTTTGCATCTTTAGAATCAGCTTGAATCCTGTGGTGAGTAGAAGCTTCTGAGATTCTTGTTTTGTCCATGAAAGTAAAGTTGCTTTCCTATTTTTCAGTTTCTTATTCTCATTTTCTAAATAAACTGCAAGTTATTTTTTGGGACACATGGACATCAAACATCTCATTTTTGAGAGACTAACCCAGTATTATGTAACAAACATAAAAGTACAGAACATCTTTCTGCCTTTTTCTGTCTTAAATATGTGCACTGCAAATGCTCTCCTAATAATCAGCCATTTTTGCTATTAACACTGTCAACAAGGTTGCATGGCTACATGCCACTGAGGTGCAGAATACGTTTTTGCTTGTTTTTTTATTTTATTTTTATAAATATGTATGTATGTATATGTATATACACACGTGGTCAAAATTGTTGGTACCCCTTTGGTTAATGAAAGTAAAACCCACAATGGTAACAAAAATAACTTTAATCTGACAAAAGTAATAATAAATAAAAATTCTATGAAAACGAACAAATGAAAGTCAGACATTGCTTTTCAGCCATGCTTCAACAGAATTATTTAAAAAAATAAACACCAGAAACAGGCCTGGACAGAAAGGATGGTACCCTTAGCTTAATATTTTTGTTGCACAACCTTTTGAGGCAATCACTGCAATCAAACGATTGCTGTATCTGTCAATGAGACTTCTGCACCTCTCAGCAGGTATTTTGGCACTCCTCATGAGAAAAATGCTCCAGTTGTCTTAGGTTTGAAGGGTGCCTTTTCCAGACGGCACGTTTCAGCTCCTTCCAAAGATGCTCAATAGTATTTAGGTCAGGGCTCATAGAAGGCCACTTCAGAATAGTCCAGTGTTTTCCTCTTAGCAATTCTTGGGTGTTTTTAGATGTGTGTTTTGGGTCATTATCCTGTTGCAAGGCCCATGACCTGTGATTGAGACCAAGTTTTCTGACACTGGGCAGCACATTTCTCTCTAGAATTCCTTGATATCTTGAGATGTCATTGTACCCTGCACGGATTAAGGACACCCTGTGCCAGATGCAGCAAAGCAGCCCCAGAACATAACAGAGCCTCCACCATGTTTCACAGTAGGGACAGTGTTCTTTTCTTTTTTGATATGCTTCATTTTTCCGTCTGTGAACATAGAGCTGATGTGCCTTGCCAAGAAGTTCCATTATTGTCTCATCTGTCCATAGGACGTTCTCCCAGAAGCTTTGTGGCTTGTCAACATGTAGTTTGGCAAATTCCAGTCGGGTCTTTTTTATGTTTTGTTTTCTACAATGGTGTCCTCCTTGGTCGTCTCCAATTAAGTCCACTTCGGCTCAAACATCGACGGATGGTGCAATCTGACACTGATGTTCCTTGAGCTTGAGGTTCACCTTTAATTTCTTTAGAAGTTTTTCTTAGCTCTTTTGTTACCATTCGTATTATCCGTCTCTTTGATTTGTCATCAATTTTCCTCCTGCGTCCACGTCCAGGGACGTTGGCTACAGTCCCATGGATCTTAAATTTCTAAATAATATATGCAACTGTAGTCACAGGAACATCAAGCTGCTTGAAGATGGTCTTATAACCTTTACCTTTAACATGCTTGTCGATAATTTTCTTTCTAATGTCCTGAGACAACGCTTTCCTTTGCCTCTTCTGGTCCATGTTGAGTGTGGTACACACTTTGTCACCAAACAGCACAGTGACTACCTGTAGCCCTATATATAGGCCCACTGACTGATTACAAGATTGTAGACACCTGTGATGCTAATTAGTGGACAGACCTTGATTTAACATGTCCCTTTGGTCACATTTTTCAGGGGTACCATCATTTCTGTCCAGGTCTGTTGAAGCATGGTTGAAAAGCAATGTCTGATAATGTCTGTAAGTTATTTCTGTTACCATTGTGGGTTTTTCTTTCATTAACCGAGAGCTGCCAACAATTTTGTCCACGTATATAAATATATACATAGAATTACATTTAGGGTTGTCACTTTTAGGACTATAATGAATTGTGTTAAATGAGAACAGAAGTGAGAACTGATGACCATATTTTTCTCTGTTCAGGAAAACTATTGGAAGAGGAAATATTGGAAGATTAAAATATAACATATGACATTGTATCAGCCAGAATGAACAGATATCTGCTTTATATATAAAAAAAAATAAGATTTTTAGTCCTCATATAGTGTCATTGTGTTTGTAAGCTTAACAGGTGAGACAAAAAAGAAAGCAAGAGGGAAAGATCCGGAAGAAGTGTGGAGCTGTGACTGTCACATTAAGTCCTGCGAGGCGTTGAGGTGTGTGAGGTTTCATCAAAGCCCACGGGCCTGTCAGAGACAGCACCACTAGCGTAGCTTACACTGTAGTGCACTCATGCAGGAGACAGTCTCATATCTCTGGCAACCGAGAGCTCCCTGATCGTTCTAATAAAATCAGAGACAGGGGCCTTCTCTCTAAAATGAGAGGTGGTAGTCTTTTCCCATGTGTGACTGTTTAAACTTGCGTAAGGACACGGGCTGCTACTAGAGAGTGAAGCTTGTTGTCGTGAAGCCCTGCTCACTATAATGTTCAAGATAATGGCTGGAGAAATGCACACGTTATGTTTTGATTTATACCTGCAATCAACAGGAGAGGAATATAATACCTTTCCCTGTCTGAACTAAAGAAATGAAAAATGCTTGGTGTGGCTACCAAGCACAACTTGCAATAGACTTTCTAGACTTTGGTGACTTATGGCCAGTCAGTGTTATTTGAATGTATAAATGTCTCAGCCTGTTCTACTTAATAAAGACAATTTATTTATTTTTGTTCCACTCGGAACAGCAACACATTCAGGATGTATTTGTGGTGAGAATGTATTTATGTGTATATGAAGGAGCAAAATCAAAGGAAAAAAGTTTAAACAGTTAAAATGTATTGAACAAATAGCGTTTCTGACAGCCATGTAAGACCTGCTGGACCCCCAATTTTTTCCATTCAGACAAAAAGACTGTTACCGTCAGTCTTTCCACTGTAAAAAGACAATACTGAGTCTGAAAGGATGTGTGGCCAAAAAAAAGTGAGAAAAAAAGAAAACCAAACAAAGATGCTGCTGGTTTTCTCGGATCAATGCACTGGCGACCAAGAGGACAGACCTCAGCATCATTAAAAGCATTTACTGAAGAAGAACTAAACAGATAGTTCAAATTTGGAGACTTTTGAAATTTTATCACATTAAAACATTAGAATCTGCATTTTTCCCCCTTTATGATTTATGTGAAGCTTTTGTCCTGGATACAAACACTCAAGAAGCGAAGAACATTGCTTTGCATCCACCCGCCATGATGGAACTCGAAAAGGGAAGTCCACAATATGTTGAAGCAGTGATGTTACAAAATGAACAAATCATGTGACCTCCACATGCAGTGCTGGGAGCTTATAGCTTCCACATGCGCAATGGGCCAGATCAGAGTTTGGAGGCGAGAACCTCAGACCACTGATTTCAGGAGAACCAGAAACCCGTTCTCCAGACTGCCTTTGGGTTTGAAACAACTTTCACACTTTAAAACCAAATGCACTGAACCTGCGGAGCAAGCAGTCCTGGGTCCAGAAAAAAGCACAAGTGCAATAACACTCTAATAAACCAAACAATAGGGTTTAAGCTGCACACATTAAACAAATGTTCAACTTTTTGCTCTTTCTGCCAGCGATAACTACATCACTGAAGTGTATTAGAATCTAATGAGAGCGTAATGTAAAAAATGAACACCGGACTGTTTGCACATGGGGGCTATCAGGTGTATCAGATATCAGTGTTGGTACCATGCATTAAAACTGAGGAATCTGGAACATTCAGCTTTAGAGATTTGAACTGCGCTGTCGATCCAAGAATGTCTAGCCATCCCGCTGGTCTTACTCAGGTAATAGTAAACAGACAGATAAACACATACCATGAATGTAGAACACTGGCCTCTATGTGATCCTTTTGGTGCTCTTCGCTTGAAGCCAGTAGTTTGTCTCCTAAATGTCTAGACTTTTGCAGTTCTTTCTTGAAGATGCTCTGTATTAGCACGAGTAGTTTGCACATGTAAAGCATGTGAAGTTCTTCACAGCTTAAGTAATGGATTCTTTAAATTCCTCTGGAATTCATTTGCCATACTAGATAAACAGATCTAGTACACTTGACCTCATGTGTGGGCTTGTGGTCTCTTGCTCGCGTGATATTCACAGCCTGTTCCAGGACTGCTTGATGGGTCCAAGCTGTGTCAACAAGATTTTGTTATTTAACTTAATATTCTCTCTGTTAAAGTGAAGAAAGCATGAACACCTGTATTTGCTGTCTTCAAATTGTTGAAATTATATATTTGTAATTTTCTATATTGTTTATTTACATTTTCATGATACTAATCATTGATATCACAGAAAGCAGCGATGTGCAAATGCGGCTTATTACCAGTCACAATGTTTATTTTGTGCTGTAAGCATCTTGACAGTTTCAGATGAGTATGTTTTAAAAATTTATGTACTTTATTGCTTATTTTGATTAAAAAAATACAGCATATTTTATTGTTTTTATATTTAGTGATTTAATACATGTTAATATAATTGCATAAATGCAGTCTTTACTAGAACAAGCACACAATTGTTCATTTGATTGATTATTATTTATTTATTTATTTATTTTTTTAATACCAAAAATAGTGAGAAATACAATCAGAAGTGCTACACAAGTGTTATCAAAGTTACTGCTAATTTATTCCAGCAAGGAACTAGGATGTGGAAAATCAGTTTGATAGCACATTTAATAAAATTGACATTTAAGCATTCAAAATATTAAGTGACTGAGCAGGTAAAAATAATGTTTAACACCTAAGTTCTGGTGATGAGAAATGAGCAGATGAAGCACAGAGCACTTAGAGTAGATGCTAAACGGTGACTTGAACACACGTTGATGGTATTCCAAATATTTTTTTTTTTTTTTTTTAACCATGTGGCCATATAAAGCAGGTCTCATGGCTTCAGCTATATGATGAAGTAAACTTCTACGTGAACTAACAACAGCCGAAAGCCTTGCATTGCCATTACTTTCAGATATAAACGAAGAATAAAGGGATTAGTATGGTCCAGCTCTGCACATTTCTTGAGCGTGTGTTAAAGAGACAATACAGCGTTTACTGGCCATTACAGCAGTTAACATTCTCTGCTCATATTCAACATGTACAGATACGATAACTGCCATTTTCCTATCACCTTTTGTTGTAAATCCAGCATACAACTGCAAACCTGATTAAAACACAAAAAAAGTTTACTTGATTGCAGAAATACGTGTTTCTCTCATGACAGTGCTTAATGTTGTAATGTTATTCTTGATGTTATGACATGAAAATGTCAGATTATTATTTATTTTTTTATTTTATAACATTTTTAATGTAAATTTTCACAAGGGTCATTGGACACAGTAAATAATATTTATAGGTACTATTCATAGATCGTGTGATAATGTATAGTTTTAGAATAATTTAATATTTTTTTAAATATACACAATAATATGCTTATATGAAAAACTCCAGTCACCCTTTTTGCTAGTTTGTCTGTTTTGGCTAAGATTCTGCAGTTCTTTATTGTTAGCATACTGGTTAGTATGCTGGTTCATTTGATCAAAGGTGCATGGCAGGAGTCTCTAAAAATGGAACTATAATGAAAACAAACATGCTTTTTTCCCTACTGTCTGTGAAGGCAAAGTTCACCATCCCAACTGTGCTACATTCTTGAAACACTCTGCAAATGTTTAGAGATCCACCAAAGGGCAAGCAAAGGTCTCAAAGCTCCTTAAGAAGAGTCTTCCCTTTTTGCCTCTGCCAACTTTTTCCCCATTTTGGACTGATGTGAAGGCTTTACTCTTCCTTCCTGGGCTGAAAGGGACGGTTCACTGCAGTGTCACTAATTCCTTCTATCCTCTATCAGTTCACAGAGCTGGATAAGCTGGATGAGCGTGGCCGAATGGAGGGACCCAAAGGATGCTGCCGTAGCCCCACTCCTATGAAGTTCCGCAGCAGATCTCAAGGTTAGGCACACAAGTGGTGTCGTCTTATATCAAGTCAGAGCACAAACAGAGCATGGAAAATTTGTAATGGATGCGGCTCAAATGGATTCTTACCAGTAGTTGCTGTTGTAAATTGTGGTTTCTCCATCTCTTAGTTATGCAACAGTTAACGAGCGCTGCTTGTCCCAGTTTTTCAAGACACCTTTTGCAGTCAAATTCATTTAATCCTCATCAGTGTGTTTCTTTTCTAGAGATGATAAATTGCCACTATAGTTGCAGTATTTAAATAGCTTACCAGCACTGGTAAATGCAGTTTGTTCATGTTGATTTTTATATAATTAGGTGGTGGCTCGCGTCTAGAGTCTGTTGGGGAAGATGATGAGCTGATAGTTGAAAACGGTGAATCAGGAAGTGACATAGCGGAGAAACCATCACGTGGTGGACGCAAACACTCCCTCCCACAGCAGCTGGACACTGTGGGAATCCGACAGGTCAGTACATAATCACAGAACAACAGGACTCCTTTCAGAAGTAATGATTTTGGAAAAAAAGGTTTCATTAGTGCTGGCCTGAAAATATACAATACTTGAGAATCGGTCTTTGATTTATATGCTAATTAGTACAACAATGAACATGAGGAAAACCACATCATTAGGATGATGCACGTGATTGGAGACGTGTATATATCGTTGCTGTCCATAGAATTATCTTAACTTTTGTTTATTTTTACTTTTATGTGTCATGTGACCTCAGCGGCTACCGTTTACATTGTTTGATAATTTCATGGTGAATGGACCAACAGAAATGGCCCAAAATTGCTTTGGAAAAAAAACCCTCCTCCTGTGACTTACATTACAGGGTTTTCTTTGGACAGTGATGAGACATTTGATGCACGTCCTATGATGCCTTTACCAGTGTTTTAAAACTGTCCTCTGAAAATTTGTCTTCCAATCGGTGATGCAGTAACAGAGAGCCACCCAAAGAGATACCAAGTGTTCTTTGATGTCTAATTATATGGCAGTGGCACATCAAAGGCCAATCTTATCGACCAGTCGCTTTCTTTAGCACAGACTGTGAGATCCCCATGGATCCACTAATTGCGACAGTCGTCAGCATTAATTGAGATGAAGATGTTTGAGAAAGTGGAAGCTGACCTTAGATTAACCTGTATTACTAAATCTGCAACAATGTTTTATAGGGAAAAAAAGATATTAGATTTGATAATCTAATGTCTAATCTAAGGTAAAACTGTTTGGATTCAGCAGTGTTTACAATCTAAGTGTGTTCCCTTTCAGCCACAGAATGAAACTGTGTGTGTGCATATATTGCTTCATCTTGAAGCTTCATACATATATCACTTCTGCATGAAAAAGAGTAGGACCTGCGTAGGTCCTACATTAGAGAATGTTATTCTAAGGCTTCAAACTGGCTTGTAGTCAAAACTAACTTAAGTTAATAATCATTACTACATGGAAGAATGAAGTCTGGTGTATAGTGTCTGGCTTTATTTAAATAAGGTGGTCCCGTTTGTCGTCCTCTCCAGGAATATCAAATCGTGAAGAAATCGGCGCGATCCTTAAGTACTGTTCAAGTGGAGTCTCCATGGCGACTGGCACAACCATCTATTATCTCCAATATTGTCCTGATGAAAGGACAGGGCAAGGTGAGTGGCCTCTTTGGACAATAGATGCAGCCACTACAAGTACCCTCTGTGCTGGCCCATCATAAAAGACAGACCTCTGCTGTATATTATTGAGTCATAAATTACACAAGTATCATGATGTATTAGTCTAAATGTAATGCTTGAAATGAGTTTGGATGTTGATGACAGTTATTTTTAATTCAGTTATTTATTTCTTGTTTTTGTATTTCAGTTAAGAAGTGTGTACCCAGTTAGTGTTGACAGTTGAGGTTACTAATTCAATTTGTGCTATAATGCTGCTTAAAAAGGAGATGATGTTATATTGTGTTGAGAACAATGAAATTCTTAATTCTTAACCTAATCTCTCATCACAGTGGTGGTGTTGAGAGCCTAGGGTCATGATGTCAGTAACACAAATTACCCATTGTATATACTAGCCAAAACAACCGGTACCGGTCTTCTGGATTTTTATGTGTTGATAATGGTAACAGTAATAGTGAAAACAGTTTTGCTTTACAACATGTTTGTACCTCCCTGCCATGTATAGGTAAAAAACAACAACATTGTAGGCCAGAAAATGCATCTCCAAAACTGTTGTAAAGCAGTGTCTTAGACATCAGACAACATATTCACAGCCCATATATTCACGTCTAGCTCCAGCTAGACATCACCATCGCTGTAAATATTTATGACTTGCTAAAGCTACATTTACATTGCCAACCGGAAATGGCCAGAAAGTTGTTTTTGCCTTATTGTGACATAAATTATATATTTTTGAGGGCTGTGTGGACACACAAACCTGTTTTTAAATCAGAACTGAGGAATTTGGTTTTGAGGAAATGAGATTGGATATTTAGATCAGATACATTTTTGAATTGGGGTCATACAACCTTAAGGATAGGAATTTGAATGTGGGTTTGTGCTGTTGTTTTTTTTTGTTTTGTTTTGTTTTTTTCCTACTGCCCCATCATTCAGCAATGACGTAGCATTACCTGAAGTAAATGCTGTAAAAGCAAATCATCTGACTCTTTTTCATCTTCTTTTGCACCTACATATTCCTTGTAAAAACAACAGCTAGGAGCTGTCCAGAGCTTATTATCTTTGTGACGAAGGCCTGTTAGTGTGATTGTTGTGTGATTGTTGTTTACAATGCACATTGTTTTTTCATGTGACATTATTGTTTTCTGGACACAGATTAGTTTGGATTAATGACAGATTTGACTAACCTTGAAGTTTGAACGACCAGATTTGGGGGAGACATCGTTTAGGACAGTGGACAGTTTCTTTAGTTCGGTTCTCACAAGATTTTAGCCCACTCTGCACTGTTTGTCCCGCTTCCACACACAACACATTTTACATGATTAATTCTATTTGGAACAAGTTCAGAATTTCTATTTAGGAGTTTATTACTTTTTTATTTTGATGTTGGATATAATTTATATATGGCAGTGATTATTTTCACTTCAAATCGTAACCAAAACGTTGTGATATTTTATGCTTACAAAATTTATGCAGATAACTTTTCTTAATTAAATTCTGATTTTTATGTCATCAGTGTGTGCCAGTGGCACATCACAGCACTACAATTTCAGTAACACAGGTTCTGACACTCTTTTTGTCTTTTCTTTTATGGCTAGGGTCTGGGTTTCAGCATTGTTGGAGGCCAAGATTCTGCTCGTGGGAGGATGGGGATATTTGTCAAGACAATTTTCCCCAATGGAGCAGCAGCAGCAGATGGAAGACTCAAAGAGGGTAAGTGCTGCTAGGACAGTGAGCTGCTAAATTAGTAGACACATGCGCTGTTAAAAATAAATATTCAGAAAAAGGATGGCTATTCAAAGTAGCGTTATGTAAAATGACACAACCTATTAAATCTATACTCCAAACAGCAAGAGGCAACATGACTGTAGCAAGACTGACTTATATAATATGCGGTTGGGGTAGTGCTAGTTCTTTATCCTGCCATGTTGGCCTGATTCGACTCGCCGCTACAGAGACTCAATATCACCTTTTGAGGTACAATGAGGTACATAGATGTCATTGATGTACATTGAAACTGGTTATTTCTTCAGAGTCTGTTGATCATTTTACTTCATCTGGGAATGTTTCAGATGAATCACACCTTTAGAGAATTGTTTTTGTAAATGAGATTTCTTGGCTTAATAAGCTCCAGCAGCCAAAAGGACACTTGGTATCTTTACATTTGTCATCATTATTAAGAGTGTCATGTTTAGTAATTAGTTCCAAATCAAACATATTATTGGTTAAATGATTTTAATTGGTGTAGAGACAGGGATGTTTATTCATATAAAATATGATTATGCCTATTAATGGTTTTTTGAAATAGTTTAGCTTTTCTGTGTTATGCAAATGAAGAAACCGCACTGAACATGTATGGAGCAGTGAACAGTTTCATGTACTTTTTGCTGTTGCATAGAGGTTTACAACCTACAAGCTCTTTATGATTACAATTTTGCCTCAATCCTTAAATTATTGCACATTGCATTGATTGTTTTGCCACCAAATCTTCACAGTCAGCAGTTCTGTAAAAAAATGGCTTGGATTCAGTGAAGAGAACAAAAAAAATCCTTGAATAAGCTAATAAGCTAACACTAAAATAACCCAGGTACAATGCATATAGTTATGACTTGTCTTCTTTTCCCCTTTCAGTGGGTGATATTTAATTGGATCTTCAATTTACATTTTAAACTATCCAGTATTTATTAGGGGTAAAACCTTTCTAAATCAACCCTGAACCAATTTAAAAATATTCCGGAATATTTGTGTGTTCAGTTGGTTATTGGACTATAATTTAGGTGGACACTATGTTATCATTGCATTTCTCTGTTTTTCTCTGTCTTGTACTAATCCTCTCTGTCATTTGTCTCCTTGATTTTTTTCTTGTTCAGGGGATGAGATTCTAGAAGTGAATGGAGAATCTCTTCAGGGCCTCACGCATCAGCAGGCCATTCAGACTTTTAAGGTAAACCTCTTAATCATCCTTACTGATAGCAGCAGTCATGCAGAAGGTCTGACAAGGGAGTTTTGGTCATTGAGGTCCCTAAAGTTAATCCTTCTACTCAAGCTGTGGTCAGGTCAGCTAAGGGTCGAAAGTTGTTAGCTGGAATAGATCTTTTAAAATCTGTGGAATTTTGTGAATGTTCCTGAGGTATTTAGCAGATAGGAGAGTGGGTGTTTTTCCTTTCCTGATAGCATGCATGTGATCAGTGTCTCTAAAAGTAAAACAGTGTTTTTCACATTTAATGTGATAGAAAATAGAAACTAATTCAGTTTTTACTCATCCAGAATGACTTATTTTCTTAAATGTGATTAAGCAGTTAATATTTTCATTATGTCTATATAAATAATTTTTTCACCGCTCTTTGCTTGTTACTACATTAAGCAGGCAAATGATAAACTGTCATACAGTAGTCAGCAATGTGGTGCCATTTTTTTTGGAGATAAATATTCCAAGGAACTAGTTAAATAATTAATTTACAATCATTTGCGCTGGATTTGAAGTTATTCAATTTCATTATCAGTGATACCTTTAAAATATATGCGATTTGCCTCCAGCCACAAAGGTAACATTTTTAGGTCAAGTTTCGGAGACATTCCCACTTTGGAGATTCCTAAAACTGCTCTCTGATGATTGGTCACTTCCTGAATGGTTGGTAGTCAGGAATTATTAATTATTGACCACACAATATTCATGTTTGCTTTATCATTAAAGGGAAAAAAGTTAATTTTAAAAAAGGATGGAGGATCAATATTGCTCATCAATATTATTTCTGTTTTTCTGCTCTACAGCAACTGAAGAAGGGCGTGGTTACCTTAACTGTACGCACTCGTTTGCGAAGCCCCAGCCTGACCCCTTGCCCGACGCCCACACTGCTCAGCCGATCCAGTTCACCTAACTCTAACACCAGTGGTGGGACCCCAGTACCAACTGTGTTTGATGAAACAGACTCCCGGAAGGGACCTGGCCCGAAAGACCGAATCATAATGGAAGTCACACTAAATAAAGGTAGCTGTTTGAGTTGGGTAGTATCAGATATCTTAAGGGTACCAAAAATATAAGTTAAGGTAAAGTTTGATTTGGGCATTTGAATATCTCTGTGATTAAAAGTTTTGTAACGCTGGCTATGCCTCAGACTCTTTCCCCAAATGGGTACATCTGATGATTGTGAGTGCATAGACAAAGTGTCTAAAGAGAACTCCAGATTGGAGAGATGTGTTTTCTGGTGATATAAGTATCTATGAACCCCAAAGAAGTTTGATAAAAATGTAAATAAAAACTAAAGTCAGTCATTTATAAAGCTATTCTTGTTTCTTATATTTGAACAAAAGTAGTACCAAACAAGATATGTAAAGCTTTACCAACTTTATTGTTTTGTAAAACTGCTTACATTCTGAAATTGATGCCTGCAGCATGTTCCAAAAAAGTTAGGAAGGGACATTTCAGGAACATTGTGAAATGTTTAACAATGTCTTAGACAGGTGGTGCAGTCATGATTGGGCATAAAAAAGCATCCAGAAAGGCCAGGATGGCCAATGACTTGCAGCAATGCCTCATCTTAAAATACAGCAGATTAAAAATAACATTCCATAGCCAGGGATTCACAAAATAGCTTTAAATGTTACAACAGGACAGTCATGTAATTAGAGAGTGTGGAATCCAGAACTCCCAGTGTCCCATTGAAAAGGTTTTTAAAGGTTGCATAGCTAAAACCATAACAGAGCAATGGCAAAATTCCAAATTTAAAACTGGATTAGTTTTTACCTTCAATTACCAAACAATTAAGTGCTGGTAAACGGAAAGATGATTCAACACACTGGAATGTGGGTATGTTTTCAAAATATTAATGAAGTTATTAACAGTTATTAAAAATTGTTAATGCGGGTCACGTAGAATTAAATAAACACTGTTATGTTATTGGTATGAATATACACAGTCCCAACATCTTGGAACCATCTTTTTGAGCTTGTTTGCGTGTGTTTGATGTTAATATGTAAGGACATGAGATTATCTGAAAAACTCTCCCAAAATCTGACTCCTCTGACTGTTAAATTTTGGCAGTCTTACTTAGTGCCATTTGAATGTGGCATTCCGGCTCTAAACTAATTGTTTACTATTTAGTATTCTGTGGCAGTGTGTCCTTTAGTCTCAGTTGGGAATCTGTTCAGCAGTGAGAAAACTTTTCAAATACTGAGATTTATTTTCAAGCTGCTTTTAGTAAAATGGTCTCACACATATGAGTTTAAATGAATGAAGGCTAAAAGTCAGAGGCTAACTACACTCCCAAACAATCTGTCCTGCCAAAGTATGAACACGTATTCATACGGAAACTCTATCAGAATCCTCCAAGAGTCATTCCTTATTTTTCATTTTCAGGTTTAATTAAATCCAGACTGATTCAGTAGAGAACGTGTTGAGCGCCAATTTCAAACCATATCAAGCTTTGACATTTCTGGATCCTTGATTCGTTTGTAATTAGGTTCATATTGGTCTCATTGGCACAGAGTGGACATGTGCAAAGTAGGCCTTGGAAGTACTCTGTTTAATGACTGTGTTTGATGAAACAGACTATCGGAAGGGACCTGGCCTGAAAGACCGAATCATAATGGAGGTCACACTAAATAGATAGCTGTTTGTTTAGAGTTACGTAGTACCAGATATGTTAAGGGATCCAAAAATATAAGTTAAGGTAAGGTATGATTCGGGCATTTAAATATCTCTGTGATGAAAACATTTTGTAACGCTGGCTATGCCTTAGACTCTTTCCCCAAATGGGTGCATCTGATGATTGTGAGTGCATAGACAAAGTGTCTAAAGAGAACTTCATATTGGGGAGTTTAAGTTCTCCACCCCGATTTCTCTCCTTTTAAATGCAAATTAGACAGTACAAATCTTAAAGTTAATCAAGCTTTACCCTCACCTTTCACAAGACTGTTGTTGTATCTTATATTGGACCTATGTGTTTGTGTATGACACGGTGCGTGTTTATACTTTGGTTCATATGGGCACCCAATATGCATATATAATGTATATAAATGAGTAGCGGTGTCTGCGTGTCCCACCGGATTTTTCCCCTTTCACGAGATTTGAATCTCAGGTAAAACTTTGTTACCAATCACAAAAGCGATGTTCCCATGTCTCATTTTTTTCTTTTTTATTGCAGTAAAAATGTAACCCTACATTTTTACTGCAATAAAAAAAAAAAAGTGAGCCCACTGTAATTAATTCTGTCATTGTCTGTGAAGGTGGTCGATCTGGCAGTGACACTCTTGTTTGAGTCTCAATATCTTCATCTGTAATTGAGTTGTAGTTGGTTGTGGGTTGTAATTGTGTGTAGTTCTGCTTGAGTGACATAAGATCCATCACATTTTGGACAAGAGTGGGGTCAGTCAGATATTCGTATTATAATATTAGGCCTTGCCCAGGTCTGATAATTGAATTTACCTTTTTTTTTCCTTTTCTTTTTTTTAACTTCCACTTTTGCACACTGTAATGCTTTTAATTCCTTATTGTTTATGGTTATTTTTATAGTTTGGGTTAAAAGTCATAATTTATTGTTAACTGTCAGTCAGTTGAAAAGACCAAATGCAGATATTAGAATGAGAGTCTGGTTTGAGCTTTATTGGGCAAATATGTTTGCACATACAAGGACTATTTTGGTTACAGTAGCTCACAGTGCACAGTGCCTGACAACTTACACAGAAGTACAAAACACTCATTCATACACACATACAAAAAAGGACTACAGAATAAATACATAGGATGGGGTGTTTAGTGCATGTGCAATAAAAAGGAATAACAAAGTTAGAAGAATGTACTGAGTGCAGATTTATATGTATTTATGTAGTTTAAGATGAATTTTAAAAAAGTGTGGATTTGTTATGTACATTTGTAGTGTTCAACTGTTCTTGAGTGTGATGGTGTGTGGAAAGGAGCCTCTCTATAGCCTAGTTGTCTTGATCCTAAAGCACCAGACTGAGAGAAGATGCTGAAATGAGTGGTAGCCAGAGTATAAAGGATCATTAATCGCGTTCCCCAACAGTGTGGATAGTTTAATTCCAGTGGTCTTCTCTGCAGACCTAATGATGTGTTTCAGTCTATGAGTGTCATGTTTGGTGGCTGAGCTACCCCACTCAGTGATGGATGTGGTGATAACAGATTATATGTTGGGGATGTAAAACTGTACCATCAGGTGCTAGGACAGGTTAAGCTGTTTCAGTCTCATTTCAGGTCCTATATGTTTTTTGTAGTCATCACAGTTCTGTCAAGGACTTAGAGTGCTACAAGGATTTTGGGGACTTTCATCTTCAACGTTTTTGCGGTGTTCAGCTTCTGGTGGTTGTGGTTGCTCCAAAGGACCACCTGATCAACCATCCATCTCTAAGCAGACTTGTCACTGTCCCGAATGAGGCAAACTTTAAGATTTTAATTGAGGGGTACATGGACCTGCTGCTATTTGCCAGTGAGGAAGTTTGTGATCCATGGAGGTGGAGGCTGGCTCATTTTGTGTCGGTTTACTTTGTAGCGGTCCTGGAATGATTGTATTGAAGGCTAAGCGAAAGTTCAAAAACTGAAAGCCTAAAACTTGGAGCTTTAATTGGGTCTTCAAACTCAAACATCTTGAGAATTTTCCAACCATTAGACTGTTTCTGCATTGCTTGAGCTCTTCATTGAAAAACAATTAAATTAAATAATGAACTATAATGCATTTTGAATTATAACATCAGATTGACTATAATGCTTCCCACCATGCAGTAAAATGGATTTTCATAATTGAAGTGCAATAATTTCACTAAAAATGGTAAAATACAGTGCACATATGACATTTTCATAGGTGACATGCAGAGTGGGTGGCAAAATGAAAAGCATAACTACTATGACGTTGTGTTCAAATAACTTGACTTTTTTGTAAAAATGTATTTGCCTCATTGGAATGCAACCAACACAGTGAAATGCAATTCTCTTAAGACAGCATGCCAAGCGTAAAATATCTATTACAATGTTGATCTGTTAGATCAATGTTGTTTGCAGTACTGCACAGTGGAAAGCAAAACAGGCAAATTGGCATGCATTTTTGTACCATTAAGGAGGCCAAGCAATGTGAAATCAATGTAATAGAGCTTTTGTTTTTCTCTTTGGCACATGTTCTGCATGTCACTATGAAAAAAAAAGTAATGTTGTGCACTTTTAGTGTAGTGATTGCTTTTAAATTTGGCATGGATTTCTCTCCATGCTTACCAATTATTACTTAAAAATTCAGAGTTTTATGCTGCAGAAAGTTACCTTTAATGCATTAAATGCACATGTAAAGTAATTGTACCACTTTACAGGCATGTCTGTATAAATTAATTTACATCACATTTACTGTATGTACATCAACTTGATATGTTGCATTGACTCAAGTTTTTAGTAACGACACTTTTTGCATTTGTGTCTGTGTCTGTCTGTGTGTTTTAGAGCCTGGTGTGGGGCTGGGAATTGGTGCCTGCTGTTTAACTCTGGAGAACAGCGCTCCTGGGATCTACATTCATAGTCTGGCTCCAGGATCAGTGGCCAAGATGGATGGGAGACTCAGGTGGGTTTATACTCACAAAATAAATTCAACATACGAAGATGCAACTTCATACTTAACATATGACCAAGGCAATACAAATACAAACATCATTTTTTGGATGGAAACACATTTCCACTCAGAATGTATATAGCCATTATTCATTAAGTAATTACATTCAAGCAAGTCATTATTTTAAGAAAATGCAAAATCAAGACTGAATAATAAAATCAGTATATGGAGAAAACAGTGAGTGTAATATTTATTCAAATGAGTCAGAAATTGACATACTGCCAGAAATGAGGAAAAAACTACAGAGCAACAAACAATGATAAGCCATGTGCATGCCAAAACTGTTCAACCAAGCACACCCAGTACTTACTGATGAATCAAAGTAGGTGGTTTATAATGATTATCTCCTGACAGAGAGCCACGCTGTGATGAAAGCAACGGCTAAGAGACCTTTGCATTTACATAGGAACTTGCGAGAAAGAAAACAACTCACTGAAAACAACTGATTTTGGTCCATTAGTTATAAATATCCATTGTTTAGTTTTTTTTACTTGTCTGATAGGGAAAAACAAAAAACATTAGTACTAAATAATAGTAAATACAATAATGAAGGCAGAGAGAAAATTCAAAATAGGGAGTAATGCAGGGCAAAAAGGGAGACTGTAAAACTCTCAAATGTAAAATATGAGCCCAGCTTGAGTCTGACAAATATTTGAGAAATGGCGTGTGAATGCAAGCAAATCTGTCAGATTCTGACACATATTTTATGCTTTAGTCTCTGCTGAACAGAATGACTAAAAAGAACCACTCACCGGTTTTCCTACAGGCAACAGTATATTATAGCAAGTCGCTTACTTCTTAGATAAACTAGCCCATTATCTTTAATGCTTGGCACGTGAAAAACTAAATACCGAAAGAATGCAGAAGAAAATGCTTGCAATTAGCTGACAGATTGAGTGTGTAGGACTGAATGGTGTCTGAATAGAATCTGCACCATATAGCAGATACTGCTTCATTCTGATCTAACAGGCAAACTCCTAACTCAGTAAGTTTGTGTAATTAAGGAAGGGAGTGCCACGAATGGGTCCCCACAAGGGAAAACAAAGCCACTAGTGTAAATGTTCATATTCTCAGCAGAGCTCATAATATTTAGGGCTGTGTATAAAGGTTGTCGTGATTACACGATTACTGGAGTTTGCAAGATGATGGTTTTTAATTCTATGCTGATACCAAAAGACTGTGTTTAAAAGGAAGTCCTTACATATATTGCACTGTTTGAAAAGAGTCTGCCTCCTACAAATATCCAGTCAACGGGGGTTGTGTTCAGAAACTGACCACTGATGAAGAGCTTGCGGGTGACACAGTGATGTCCATGCAAAGAAAAAAGAGGGAACACTCAGTGAAGCTAGATAGTCAAACAGGGAAAAGAGAGGTAGAGACTGCGTTGTGTCATACATTTTAGGCTGCACCGAGATACAGCCAACAGAAATGTTTAGATTACTGAAGGTGCTAGATTTGACTATTTTTGACTAAAAAATTTCAGTAGGTGAAATATTGGTGCATCATTAGTTTTCATGAAAGAGAAAAAAGAATGACATTTTGGACTGAAAAAAAAAAAAAAGATTGTAAAGGCCTACAGCACAGTGTCAAAATCAGATGATTTTAATGAGAATGAGAACTCATTAAAAACCTTTCACTACCCTCTGTTGCTCAGTACAGAAGTGCCTAAACAGAGTGGACGAGTGGATGAACGGTGTGAAAAAGTTAACAGTGTGGAATTTATTACACATGGATTTCACAAGAGCTTCGGCAAGTGATTTGTAATCATTATTCGTGCCAAATATCGAGTGTGGGTACAATAACGGGGTTGATTCCACTTGCTACCCGCTTAGTATGCAGAATACAGCAAAACAGAAGCAGAATGGAAGACCCTGCTAACAACCCTGTGCCATCAGCCACTGGTTTTTCAAATGACAAAGAATTAGGAAACGAAAGTGCTGAAGTACTAAACATACTGAAAATAAACTGGAAATCGCCTTGATTGTCCAACTGTTCTTTGGCAAGATGTTAGATTTCATGGCACATGCTGTAATCATTTCAGGGAGTAGATTTTATTCCTGATTTTTGACCCAGTGTCTGTCGTTGTTTCTTACTTTCTCATATCGGGGTGTGAGTTTGTGATTTGCTCTGTCTGTGTTAAAATCAGTGCACGTGTGTGCGTGTGTGTGCCCATGCATGTCAAGATGAAACATCTGAAAGGCTTGCTTTTCACTTAACAAGAATGTGCAGTCTGAGCCAAAGCCCATGAATGGGGTCTTTATAGCAGAAGATAGACTGGGTGTTCTGAAAGCTGTATCTTGCTGTGAAAGTGTTTGCAGCTGTCTATGGGGGAGATAAGTGTGTAATATACACATTAAGATGTATTTCTTTTTCTTTACTGGGTTGAGAGACATTTTATAATACAGAATAATGCTGTTTATCAACGTCAAACATTTTGTATACTTGTGGAGTCCTACTTTTTTATCAGCAAGGGAGAGTCTGTGTATGAGGGTGGCCTCTTTACGTGTGTGTGTGTGTGTTTTCATTCGTTCAGCCGAGGGGACCAGGTGTTGGAGGTAGATTCTGTGAGTTTACGGCATGCTGCACTAAGCGAGGCCTATGCTATCCTGAGTGAATGTGGCCCTGGACCAGTGAGCCTCATCATAAGCAGACATCCCAACCCCAAAGTAAGTGCCAAAAATCTGTTTGTGTGTGTGCACTCTTGTCTATTTTATCAGCTCTAATTGTCATACTTAAGAAATTTGTAGTTTTACAATGCTAGACGGTAGTCTGTCTAATTTTGTGCATCTTTATATCCTTTAGTAATTTGGTTGGTGGATCGTCGGTGGAGATTAAATTAATTACATGTATAGGTTACGACTAAGAATGAGTGTTTATAGGCACACTCTGATAAAAGTCTTTACATGTACATGTAGTGTTTACATGTACACTACAAGTACACAAATCCAAAATGATATGCTTGGGTAGAACGCCACTCAGTGTAGACGTTATGATGACATGATGACAAATTTCTGTTAGGGTACAAATGCACAAAATGCTCCTGCTTAATTCCAAGGCATTATTCTGCACATTTACTTTTGCATGTTTTGCACTTTGCACTTTATATTCAGCAATGTTTATCTACTGTGTAATTCTATATTTATAGAGTACATTGTGTATATTAGGTGTATGTTTAGATGTATATTTAGATATTGCTTTATGTGAGTGGACAGTTATTAAAGTATTTCACTTCTAGTACCATGTATGACTATGTATATGACAAATAAACTTTGTTTTGATTTGATTTGAATTCGTTTTCTAATATGCTTTTAATGCAAATTAGCAGAAAAAAATTAGTACAAAAAGTAAATAGTAATAACCTAAAAACTTGACATAAACCTTTGACGGTAATAGCAACCCCCTAACGATTATCTCTTTAATGTGATGTCAGCATTCAAACCTTTAGCTGTGTAAACTACCAAAATGTTTTTTAGTATACACTTTTAACAATTGTTTGGGAAAGGTAATATTTGCACAGTATTAGAACATAGATATATTCTTTTATATTTATATACACATAGAATGGAATTTTTTTTTTTTTTTTTTCAAAAACTGGTATACCATCAGAACGGTCATGATTAAATAAACAACACTCTGAGAGAGGAAAAAATCAAGTCGAAACTGAGATGATTTTAAAAGCACAAGCAACTATCAAACATTTGAGTAAATCTGAAGAGTTCCACCTAATCATATCTAAATACTGGAGTAGGAGCAGTCTTACTGAGCCTGCCCATTTTACCTCTCCCACTTATTCTGCCATATGAGCAGCAGACAAAATCAAAAGACCCTATCCACCTGCTAACGCTCTAATTATCCCTTAGCATGAATCATTGAAGCATGCCAGAAAGTAAACAACATTCCTTTTGCCTCTGTGCTGGCAGCTCGGGTTTTCCTCCAGCTAATGAATGTAGATGTTTAGGAACACTCTGTGATGGTGTGCAGTTGGAATAAGCTAATGCTTCACTCTTGTAAATGATAGCTAATGCTAATGGAGTGTGTGCTTAACAGTGTGATGCCTGCCTTTAATACTTGGCATGTGACAAGGAGTGGAAAAAGTTTAAGAACCTTCCTTTCTGGATTTATTCATCTCTAAGATAGTAGGTAGTTGTCATGATGTACTGTGGTATAATCTGGGTGTGACATAATTTGGTCAATGTGATTTTGACCACCTGCTGCCCAATATTAACAATGGTTGCACAGTATCTCCTTCTTGTACCTTTTCCTTCACCTGAACTTTGGGGCGGGCGATATGACCATCTTTATGGTTGCCGTCATCAGTTTTGTCACACACAAATGGCAAAATCCTTTCTGAGCAAGCAGTTTGAAAATAAGTGCACATTTACATTTACTTGCTGAATTTGGGGGGCATAAAACATGGAAATGTGGCTAGGATCGTGGTCTGTTTTATCCTTTGTTTCTTTATGAAATATTTTAAACTTGAGTATATTGCAAATAAAAAATTGCAGAAAAATGTTATATTTAAGCTTGTACTGTTAATGATAGTAAGACTGTTGAATCTGAAAAAAAGCTTTTTTAAAAGGTTTATTTTGCTTTAGTAGTAATATATACGGATACCTGTTTCCTTTAAGGCAGATAAATAAAAAAAACTTTATTTAAAAAACTTTATTTAAACAAGAAGCAAATGGCACTGCACGTCAGAAATGTAATGCAGGAACCGTGTTGGACACAAATAATAAAGTAACATTTTCCACTCTACTAGCAGAGAATGTGCAAAAGCTAAATTATCTGTCATTATAGAGAAAGAATTTGATATGTAGTAACAGAACTGAAGTTATTGGCGTCTGCTGAACATGGGCAGCACACTGCACACAGAGCAGGAATGATATTATAATTTGTTTAGAAATGGTCAGTTTTGCTGGTTAACAAGAGCTTATGAAGAAGTCACTATTTAGGCAAAGAAAAATCATTTCAGTGGCCTTAAATTATATGTTGTATGTTGCAGTGGTCACCGATCCTCCTCCTGTAGAGCTTTCTGCAGGTTGCGCCTCTAACCAAACATGCTGCCTTCAGCTAATCAAGAAATTATCTGAGGCCAATAATTAGATTAATCTGCAGGGGTCCATTATAGGTTGCTTATGTCTGGAGAAGAGTTGGTGACCACTGAAATATAGCATGTGTAGTGCCACCTGGTGGCAGCATTCTCCAGTAAGCTATTCTTTTTTTTTTCTTCTTTTTTTTTTAAGGTTGCGTTTCAAACAAAGTACTAAAGAAACTAAGTTTAGTAGCACATCTTTTCTTACTTGAGATTATTGTTTCTGCTCATGGTCCCTGAAAAATGAAATGAAACAAACTAAATAACCCTGTATTTGGTAGGTGTCAGAGCAGGAGATGGATGAGGTGATCACTCGCTCTACCCACAGAGACAGCGCAGGCAGGGAAGGTCATTCATCTCACACTTTGGGTAAGCTGCACCTGATTCCATTGTCCACAGGTGTTTCTAAACCACACAGAATTTTATTGCTACTTAAAAAGCAAAATTCCACTATGAGCTCTAACGTGATCCAGGGCACATTATGGTTTTGAGGCAATTTGATACTTTGTTTTGTTCACATTCTTTTGATGGATTTTTTTTTGCAAAGTACAGCTAACTGTAACTGCAAATCACATGACTGAATTGAAGTTCATTAATGTATGCTTTTTTTGGCCAGGCCTGCCGTCCAAGAGCCCCTCTCCAACTGTGAAGTCTAGGCAGGGTGAGGGCAACCAGGCACTTAGCTGGACCATGAAGAGGTTCTTAGAGCCAGCCAGTCGGGTAAACAACTAACTTGTACACGATTACAGTATATAAAGCCCCTAACACTAGTTTGGCTGAAATATTTAAGGGTGTAGGCCAAGTCTGTGTTGTGTATCTCTAAATATACAGAAACCTTCATAGCTACTTCCGAGTTAATGTCTCCGATTCATGCACGGACCATTATAGCTTTAACTTTGCCTTTCTCCCTGCAGCAAGGTTCCCTAAGTTCTGAGGCTGAGCTATCTCAGTATTTCTCCCATGACGTTCCCAGCCAGTCTTCCCTCTCAGAGACCATGGCAATGGGCTCTAGCGATGACGACATGCTTCACAACAGCAGAAGCTGCAATACTTCCCTGGACGAGCCAACAGTACCTCTTTCACACGGTAATTAGGATCACATTTTATGTGGAAGCAATTTATCAAATCACAAAAAGTAAACAAAAACAAATAATTAGATATACACAACCAAAAAGTACACAGTGTTTCCTAATGAATTTCTGCAAGTTTAGGGTCACTGAACAAAAGTTCAAATAGTTTTTGGAACAAAATTTTGAGACCATTAATAATTACATTATTGTTGTTAATGTAATTTACTATTTTTTTAATTAACTTTTTTTTTTTATGTAAATTAATTGTGCAGAGTATTTACACCAATGTAGAGTATGTACATGACTTTGCTTGTTGTGTATATCTGTATTATGTACAGAACCTCAGTGATTCTATTAAAGAAGGCATTAGTGATTTCTAACCCTGGTCCTGGAATACTACCCATGTTCTGTGTTCTTTGATGTTGAGTTGCATTTGGTGTGTTAGAGTAACACAATCAGGACCATGATTGGGAAGCCCTGGAATGCAATTGTGAATGCTTCTGCGTGCTAATATAAGACATTCCCTGCAGGTTTTGAACAGTGAAATTTATTCCAAAGATACCTGTGAAAAGGCAAAAGTGTAAAAGAAAAGTTCAGAGCTCAGTAGTCAAGCTTAGAAACATTCTCTTTCACTGAAAAGAAACTTCAAATCTCAAAGTCTTCCCTGATCTTTATACTTGCAGGCTATAAAGATGCTGAGGGTAACCCCTCATATGGAGACGGCTGTAAATCGTCTGGTGCTGTTGGCCGAACCACAGGAGACCCGACCCGGCAGGCAAGTGTGGGCAGCAGCCCCAGCTCCATCCGTAGCCCCCTTCTCCGTCAGCGTCGGGTCATATGCTACGAAGATGAAGGCAGTGATGAGGAACTGGGTCCAGAGGAGGATGCGGGACCCTTCCGGCAGCTACATCGAGGCATACCAGATGGTGCCCACCATCATCACCACCAAGAGGATGACTCAGGCATTGTCATGGCTACCTCATCAGTGGAAGTGGACGATGAAAGTCAGGACAGCAGTGAGGGTCCGAGGCACAGTGAACCGGCCACTCCACTATATGGCAGCTCACTGGAATCAGAGGAAGGTGCTGGTGGTCAGTCTGGTGCTGAGTCACCATTCATACCTATTCGCTGCTTTGAGCACAGTTCTGGAGGAGGTGGGGTCAACCTGGGTGTGAAGAAGGAGCCATACCGTGAGGGACAGGAGTCTAAGCGCTCGCCTAAGCTGGAGCACAAAGCCGTGACGCGTGTCAAGAGCATGATGAGTATTGAGTGCCCCAGCCTGCCACAGAAACCCAAAAGTGAAGAGACTACTGTAGCAACATCTGCCCCTGCTCAGGCTGCACAAAGTGGAACACGAACCTCCAGCAGAACCCACCACTGTAGGAAGGGCGAACCAAGTGAACTGGCAGGCATATGTACCATTGAGACTGTGGTTCTGAAGCGAAGTGAGGCAGAGTCCTTCGGACTGGACCTGGAGATCAAGTCATCGCCTCTGAAGGTGCTCATCACTGGACTGAGGCCTGGAGGTGCTGCTGAGAGGGTAAGCATAGCCATTTTAATATGTACACCTACCTTGTGCCTTCATTAATTATCCTTTTATCAGGTCCAGTTACCATACAGGTTCATTTTGTACATCTTCAGTTGTAATCTGTGTTTCTCTGTGTAATTTGTTCGCCTCCAATAATTATGGTCCCCACAAGTCCACCGCAGAGCAGGTATTATTTGGGTGGTGGAGTATTGAGTATTGCCCCCATTTAAAAGATGGACATTCACAGTGTTACAGCAGCAAAGGGATAGCAAGGTACTCAGTACAAAAAATAAGATACATGAACAGAACAATATATAACAATATAAACATTATAAATAATAAAAGTCAAAACCTCTGGAGAATCTTATTTATAGATAATTGCAAAATATTTACAGATAATTGCACATTTATTCTTTATTGCATATGGGGAAATGGAAAAAATTCTGCACATTGTTAGTATTGCACATTATGCTACATAGAAAACAACTCTATTTCCTGTGAGTGTGTATAGTTTAAGTGTGTGTGTGTGCATGGTCCTCTGGGAGCAGTGCTGGTTGTAGAGTCTAACAGTAGCAGGAAAGAAGGACCTTCGATACCGCTCCTTCACACACTTGGGGTGAAGAAGCCTGTCGCTGAAGGAGCTGCCCAGTGCTGCCAGAGTCTCATGCACGGGGTGGGAGTCATTCTCCAGCATGGATGCCAGTTTGGCTAACATCCTCCTGTCTCCCACCACCTGCACTGGGTCTTAATTAGACTTATAGCACATTAATTGATGCAAATTTGTGTTAGTCACACTCTAGTATTTTAGCAGTGGTCAGTTTCTGGCCCTATGATGCTGTTGATTGGTGGGCTTTCAAACTGTTCTCAGCCCAAAGGTAGCCCACCACTCAAATAATACTAGTGAAGGGGCAAATAGGGACTGAGAAATTATTCAGAGAAATAGGTAATCTACAAGTTTTGTAAAAATTACAAACTACAAAATACCCATGTGGTAAATGGACCTGGTAAAATATAAAATATTTTATGGATACAAGATGCACCTTGTCTAGTGGCCTGTAAGTATATCCATAGCTGTCTGCACAATTTTAGCACCCTGGTCATAGGACATGTTCTTTTTTTAACCTGAAAGCAATTTAAGGGTTCTTTGTGTTGTTTCTATCCATTAGGAAGCCAGAGGGAGAATGAGCATAGGAGATGAAATCGTAGCCATTGGAGACACCCCAGTATGCACCTCGTCCTATCAAGAGATCTGTGACCTCATGCATAACCTGCCTGTCATATTGACGTTAGAGATTAAGAAGCCCGTCTCAGGTGAACTGCTGCTCACAAAGCCTTTTTTTTTTTAAAACAAAACAAAACAAAAAACTAAACTAAACTTGGTGACTGTTCTTATATTATAAGGACTTTTCTCTTTCCTTATGCCTTTTTAAAATGTGAAACACTCACCATGTAACTTATTTATTTCACAATGACCACAAGGCTAACCTGATTTACTTACAGCTTTTTTTCTAGCTCAGTTAGAGATGCAGTACTTACATACGCCAAATGTATTATTGTTTAGCAGTCATTATTTGTGTCATGTAGTCTCAAGCTGCTATAGATGGCTGCTTTCTCCACCCTTTTAAGAGACTGTGGTGCTCCAGTGGCTCGCTAAACCAGAATTATACAAATACTAACGTGCTAATTTGATATGGGACTGCTAGGTCACAGTGGATGTCAATGGCCTGCAGTCTTTGTTACTGTAAATTCTAATAAAGACAACAGTCTGTCTTTCCCCTTGCTGCCTTAAAGATGTAGGAGCACAACAGGCTTTTCATTGCTGGCAGTACCCCTCTTCACCTCAAAGGGAACTGCAAGCAGCTGGCTTTGTATCCATGGTGACTATTGATTAATTTACTACCATAGTGATGCTAGAGTTGTAGTTCAGGTCAGTAGTACTGTGCCAAGCCTTGGCGTGATCTGTAGTTGGTAGTTTATTTTTTAAAGCATGTAACACCTTTTACCTTCCTTTTCTTTCACTTGCACCAATTATTGCATATAGTAGCCTGGCTATTGTGTCTGTCTTCTCCCTGTCTGTAGAATTACCCCTCTTTTTATACTTTCATACATACATTGTCCATCATATCATTAATTTAACATTATATGATTTCATCAATAGTTCATTCATAGCTCCTAAAAACATTCTTACTGCATATAACAACAGAAATACAGCAGTTAGAATAACAAAAACACTTTTCCTTGATTATCTGCTGATACCAGTCCAGAAATATGGAAACATTTTGACCTGCAGTAATGAATGTGGTTAAAATTACGGTTTGCTACTTAAATGACTTAGCAGTGGATCCAAATTTTTACTATACACATCTATAACTACTTAAGTTTAAGCCTGTTTTATTTGAAGTCTATCTAGTTACTGAATAATAAGCCCTAGCATGTAATAAGTGCCTAATATGAAAAGTAAATATTATTATTTTCCAAGGTATTCAGGTTCCCCTTGCCAAAATACTAACAAGTGTTCAAAGCCTTAAAATTCTCTTTGAGCCAGGCCTGTAAAAATAGTTGTTTTATTGATTATATTTTTGTTGACTGTTTTCCACCAAAATCCTCTTTTTACATATATATGCTTTATGATGTAACTTCTGAAAATGAGCCCTGTGAACTTCCTAAGAGTTGCAGCTCCTCTGAGGCTCATCTGTGTTTCAAGCAGGAATGAAAAGTTCAGGGGCATATGTTGTCAGTGAAGCAGAGAAAATCCTGTTACAATTGAACTGCCTCCAGTAAACTGTTTTTGACATCATATGAAGCAATGCAGACACCAGTTTGTGTATACTGGCTTTGTCATGATGTTGCAGACCTTGGAAATATAACTAGGAGTTAGGAGTGCTGTTGCCTGTTACAGGATATGAACCAAAGAATTTTCTGAGAAATGATCACCAGGTGCAGCTGTGTGTGTGTCAAGCTGTGGTGTAGACTGCATGAGCTGTGGATTAGGGTTTTAAGGAATGTGTAATTTGATATATGAGGAAGGTATTTTCTGGAAAATGTAGAAAAGGGGAAAAAATGAAAGATCAGTGTTTTTCCCCCAGTGGAATGTTGATTCATAATACAGGCAGTGTGTCAGACTGTGAATTAAATGGTGCATTTAGGAGAGATGAATGATGAATGATTTAAGTGATAATACATGGGACATTTTTCTTTTTCTTTATAGTTCTAGTTTTTGTAATGCACAGTTCAATGCAAAAGTCAAGAGACCAGCTTTCATTTATTTAGTTTTTAGTAGATGAAATAATAAGAAAAAAAATGCTAATTAAATAAAAAGGCTGCTGGTGTTTTCAGGACAGTGGACCGCATACCACAGAGCACAATCTTTAACAATACTGAATGTGCTTTCTATATTTTCTGGAATAACTTGTATTTAATATCTATTTTGACTGGAAATAAAATAAATGAAAGGTGCTCTCTGACATTGCACATTACTGTGCACAGTACACAATACAGATCCTACTGTTTTTTGAAAATAATAGTCTCTAATCATCTTAATCTTCTTTTCCGCAGCTGTAAATCGACTCTCTAGTTTAATCATGTCATCAAGCTGTGAGCAGTCTACTAAGATCGAGATATCTAGAGCTGCCCTGGAGGAGCAAGTCAGCATGGACAAACCTGTGGTTGCAAATGGACAAGATTCTACTTCAGAACCAGATTTGAAAAAAGTGAATGCAACCACCACAAATGAGGTGCCTGTCACGAATATTGATGATGTTATAACTGAACTAAATTCATTTGAAAATAATGTGAACTCAGAAGCACAAACCACTCCAGACGTCAGTGAGATGACTGGATGTCCAGTAGAGAATGAAGCAGGTACGACTACCACTCCACTTCAACCAAAACTTCTAGATTTCTCTGTCTTAGATTCAGAGAACAAAGGCTGTCTTTTGCCGGTAGGGAAGACATTTCTAAACAGCTACTCCAGGAACTACAGTCAACTCTCAAATAATGACACAGACCTTTCTGTGAAAGGATGTGAAAAGAAAGTAAGCATGTACAATATGTTGGATGATAGTGACTCAGAAAGTGACTCTGCCACCGATAGTGCTGTGAAAACAGAAAAGTCACAAGCTCACTGTCAAGATCCCCAGGACACTGACTCTGATGAGGAGATTGAACTGTGTTATAGTACCGCTGACTCAAATCAAGAAAAGGACATCTCATGCTGCCAGACTGATAAAGAAGTGGTCCTTCAAGAAATTCTGCAAAAAAAGTCCTGTCCACCTTTACAGGACACAGACTTGAAGCCAGTAAACGATTCTATTTCCCTGCCTTTGCTTCAGGATCCACTCTGTCCCCAGTCATCAGGTTTAGACTCAGCTCTGAATGAGGATACTAAGCAAGTTCCTGAAATGGATAAGGTAATTGGTGAAACTTTGGTAAGCCTGGAGCCATTAGACTGTGAAGCTGATGAGATATGTGAAAAGGCTTTGTCACCAGTCACGACCAGCCAGATGCCATCAAGTTTCAGCAGTATCCCTGCAGTTTTGAATAACTGCCATGTCACCCCACGGAGTCAAGAAAGAGCATCGAAGATGCAGTCTAATTCATTACTGACCTCAGATAAACCCAACCTTGTGCAAAGTCCACTCACCCAAATTGTACCAGAGCCCAAGGCTTCAAATTATTCCAATGGCAAATCCAGTGGGAGAACATCCACTACAGTCAATACAAATAACAAAGAAAAAGAAAAAAGTAATTCTAGTTCTGACTCCAGATCTCTTCCCTCCCTGTCTCAGAGTAAATCTAGTGCTAACCCTCTTCGGTTATCGGGGCACAAGCCGTTGAGTGATAACTCAACACCTCTGTTAAATAGCAGGCTCAAACCAGAAGAGAAGAAATTGAGCACCTCGGCTAAACTTAAAGGTTTAAGCATTAAGAGTAAATGCAAAGGACAGGAGCAGTCAGTCTGCAGGCTGGCCAGGGCCGAAAGTCCTGTGCCAAAAAAAGCCCAGTCTTCTCCAAGTCAGTCTCCTAAACTAGCAGCCAAAAGAATCACCCCTACAAACAGTCCAAAAATGACTAGATCCTTAGAGAAGAGCAGTGCCTCCTCCATTAAAACAAGTCAAGAAAGGGGTTCCCCAAGTGTCACTAGCTTGAAGGCAAATAACAGTATTAAAGAAGAACTCATTTCTGAAACGGAGAAAGAAAATTCTTCTTTAATTAAAAATGAAATTGGATCTAAATATCTAAATGCCACAACTACACAGAGAACTTTCATTGAGGTGCGGCTCTCGTCATCTTCCTCCCCGTCCTCCTCATCATCCACACCAGTTATGGCACGCAAGGAAACTTCAAACACCAGTCATTCAAACCAAGTCCAGGGAAGCCCTATAGTTATTAAGGATAACATGTTGCATGAGGCTTCTGCTCCTAGACCAGAGCAAAACAACTGTATTGAAAGTTCAGCTGAACCTTCAGATAAAGTTATGAGCAAGGTAGACCACAGCCTCGGGAGCACAAGTATTGTAGAAACGTCTTCAAGCCTTAAACCAGAAAAATCAAAGATTTATGGACTGGGTCGAAGGAGCTACTCCAACGATACTAGTGGAAGAGCCCTTGACCCCAATCCCTTTTCTGTCAGGCAAAGAATAAAATCCTTTGAGAACTTAGCCAGTTTTGATCGTCCAGTTGTGAGGAACATAGACATCCAGTCTTATGCTATTAGCTATAAGGCACCCATCAACAGGAGACTGTCTGGTTATATGGGTTCGCAGTCCAATGATAGTCGCTCGTTGAAAAGAAGCCTTAGCTCTTGTGTAGGCAATATGAATTTGGGCCCTTCCTCATGTCTACAGCCACAGAGTCCCTCCACTAATGGGGTTGAAAACAACTTTGAGCCAGCACCTGCAGGTGACACCATTGGGCCACTTGCAGAGGAGACATCAATCGAAGATGCTGTACCTCCAGCCAATCTAGTCCTGCATACTCCACCAGTGCTGCGTTCCCGAAATGTCCGCGCGCATGGTGGGTTATCACGGTTAAGACTGAGGGAACTGAGGGCGCTCAGCATGCCTGAGCTTGACAAGTTATGCCCTGAGGATTTCTCGCACGACCCCGGCAATGTCACATTTAAAACAGAGCTGGAAATCCACCCTATACAGCCTACAGACCTGTCATCGGACCTTCAGTCCACTGTGGCCAACAGGGTGAGCATGGTGGACCCTGGAACTCCTGGCTCTCTAGATGTTGGAGACCACTGTCAAGAACAAACAACACTTTCAAGCTGGTGTGTCAGGTGAGGAGCAAGGAAGTTCGGTGCTTTCGTTTATCATGTGTATATCAGACTGGCATCCTAAAGACTCCAGACTCAACTCTGAATCGCACCTATGAGACTCCAGACTCAACTCTGACTCGCACCCATGAGACTCCAGACTCAACTCTGACTCGCACCCATGAGACTCCAGACTCAACTCTGACTCGCACCCATGAGACTCCAGACTCAACTCTGACTCGCACCCATGAGACTCCAGACTCAAGTCAGACTCGCACCCATGAGACTCCAGACTCAGCTCTGACTTGCACCCCAGAGACTTAAGACTCTACTTAGACTCACACACCAGCAACTAGGGACTCTTTCACTCACACCTTAGAGACCTGAGACTCAACTTAGACTTCCTCCGCAGACTTGGACTAGCACTTCAAGAGATTCAAGGCTCGAGGCTCTACTCTGACTCAGTGTTCCTCAACCTTTCACCCTGCTCTGGAAAGCAATAACATGTGCAGTACAAAGTGCTTCCAGGTCCACGTTTGGGAAACACTGCCATAGAGAATTAAAACTTGAACTGAGGTACACTCTGAGACTTGACTCAGACTCACATTCCAGAAAATCAAGCGTTGCGCCTTAGACACTTGAGGTTCAACTCTGTCTTGCATCCCTAGAGACTCCAGACTTCCTTCGGACTTGCATACTTGTACCTCAAATACACAACTCTTGAGGTAATTTAGTGCGTCAGGAGCCATCTTCAATGTATTTCCACGCACAGCAGCTGATTCACCAGTTACACTCAAATCACTGCTTGTTTTAGCATCATATGACAGTCTCATGAATCAGACATGGAAGAATAAGGGTCACTAAGGTCATCCAGTCATCCTCAGTCATGTCTTCTACACATCCATCCCAGTCCCTTCCCCCTGGTCACCTCCCTCACTGCGCTGCTATTGGGAGTCAGAGCTATTTAGCTAAATGCACCTTTGGTCGGTCCATTAGTGTGGGGGGGGGTGGGTTCCGTGGTCATGGCGTGTGACCCTACCCACCCTGCTGTGATTAATGGAGTAGATGGGGGCACACACACATGCGCATACACACACACACACTCATTACCTCATTAGGATGTGTCAGGGGATGCAGGTAATCTCCCTCATTAAGTTGCGGTGACAGCGCCTGGAAGTGAGTGTGCGCACACGCACACAGATACTAGGCCTGTTATGGTTTGACATTTTCACGGTGTGATAACCTAGTCAAAAAACATCACAGTGTTAAGCAGGTGGTAGAAATGAAAGGAAAACTCATGATGAAATATGAACATCAACACTCACACATGCATTCAGTCCAACACAGTACACTGACGTGACCTTGTAGATGAATATTAATACATCAGAGGCTGCGGCCCTGACTTGATGACCAAACGGAGACTGTGTTTCTGATTTGTCAGTGAAGCACGTTGCTTTCCCAGGCTTTAGTGTGCAAAGTTCCTGAGATATGTAGACGTTTATGTATGGCATCTTTGACATCACCTATGACCCTGTGGACCTGAGAGCGTGAGCTATGATTTTTTTTTCACTAGGAAAAATTCAGCATATTTACAGGGGTTGGACAATGAAACTGAAACACCTGTCATTTTACTGTGGGAGGTCTTATGGCTAAATTGGACCAGCCTGGTGGCCAATCTTCATTAATTGCACATTGCACCGGTAAGAGCAGAGTGTGAAGGTTCAGTTAGCAGGTAAGAGCACAGTTCTGCTCAAAATACTGCAATGCACACAAAAAAAAAAAAAAACACATTATGGGTGACATACCAGAGTTCAAACGAGACAAAACTGTTTGGTGCAAGTCTTTGCTGTCGTATATCTGTGACCAAGACAGCAAGTCTTTGTGATGTATCAAGAGCCACGGTATCCAGGGTAATGTCAGCATACCACCAAGAAGGACGAACCTCCACCAGCATCACGTAGTGACCTGGCCACTATCCTGCAAGAAGAATGGCTTAAAATCCCTCTGACCACTGTGCAGGACCTGTATATGTCATTCCCAAGACCAACTGACGCTGTATTGGCCCCAAGAGGAGGCCCTACACCATACTAATAAATGATTGTGGTCTAAAACCAGGTGTTTCAGTTTCATTGTCCACCCCCTGTACATGGCATCAATGAACTCATAGCAGGCTGTTCTGAAGCCTAGCTTGCTAATGTATCATTGTGATGATGTAAGGTTTCTTACACGTCACAGAATAACTACAGATTGTAAATATTTACGTGTGACCTGATGAACTGTGTACATAATGCTCAAAAGAGAACTGAAGGGTTCACCTTAGTTTTACCTACCTGGTGAGTCCAACCCCTGCAGAAGAGGAGGTAAAAACCGAAAAGCTAAGACCGGCCAAACTAATGTTGTTCACTCCAGTATTACCCCAGGCCTCTAGTGGTTTAGTCCAGGGGAGGGGCAACCCACTTATATGTAACGTTACTGGGGATACTGAGGGGGCGGGGTCAGTATAGACAGGACTGAAGGTGAACAGAGTAAGATCTATATGACTTTGCTGTCATTCGATCTTAAACCTCCAGCTCGTACAGAGTATGGAGCAGGTAATATGGAACAGGTAATGCTATCATGGTGGGATGAAGAGGAAAGACTGTGTAAAACTCCAAGTGAATAATCCAGCACTTTAAGAACGGTGTTTTTCAGCACTGCGTGTACAAAAGTAGAGATTTTAACACCTACAGGCCATAACATTATTGACAGATTCAGGGAATCTGGAGAAACCTCTATGCATAAAGGACAACGCCGAAAAGCAAAACTAAACACCCATGACCTTCAGACTGATCCCTTAGACGGTATGAATATCATCACATATGCTCAGGAATACCCTTGTCATAGTGTAGTTCAGCACTGCAGTATAGTTCGGCACTGCGTCTACAAATGCATATCATTGCTGGAAATCAAGTATCTCCAAAAAGACAACTTTACAGGAGAAGCCGAAAAACCTCATTTAGTTTAATGTAAGTCAATGGAACCAGACTTTCCTGCTGTGTTCAAATAATGCATAAAAGTACAAATCATCAAAAATGGAGATACAGGTACGGGGGCCAAGATGATATTTCAGAAAACAGAATTACAAAAGCAAAAACAAATTTACAAGACGTGAAACACTTTTACCAGCACCAAACCTTTACAAACTGAGAATTCTGAGGGAAAGGGTAGATCCAACACACAGGAAGTGCTTGTTGTGGACGTTGGTTTCTACTTTTGTAATTTTGTTTCCTTGAATGTCATTTTTTTCATTTGTAAATTTGTTTTTATTTTTGTCATTTTATTTTCTTGAATTTAATTTTGGTCGTTCATAATTTTGTTTTTATTTTCGTAATTTTGTTTTCTGAAGTAAATTTGTTTTGCACTTTTTGGCCACCGTACACGTTTTCTTTGGACAGCAACAAAATTTTTGTTTTACCTTTTCTGGCATTTAGCTGACGCTTTTATCCAGAGCGACTTACAAGGTTAATGATTACAGGTAGGCCAACGTAGTGTTAGGAGTCTTGCCCAAGGACTCTTACTGGTGTAGCTCAGCATAGTCACCCAGACCGGGATTCAAACCCCAGTCTCCCACATGCATATCTATATGTCTATAAATGCATATGCTGAGGTAGAGGAGTTGGCATATATACAATATTTACATATGCAAGACTAGGCAAAGTGGAACAACCTCAAAACTGGAGTCTTAGGCCTAAAGCTCATCTAAAATTTACTGATGCTCAGTGAAGTGTAGTGTAGTCTGACGAGTCAGTCTTTTAGATTATTCATGGAAATAATGGACCTTGTGTTCTCTGGGCCAAGGAGTATTGTTGCCAGTGTAAAGTCAAAAAATCAGCATCTGTCATGGTGGGGGGTTATTAGTGCAGAACTCACACATCTGTAAAGGGATCACTGAGGGGTACATATACGTCTGCCGCCATCTAGATGCAGTGTTTTCGGTCATTGCTGCTTGTTTCAGGAAGAGAATGCCAGGTCACATTAAGTTGGCCTGACATCTATTTTACGGGATTAGTGAGAAGTGAATCTGTAGACTCCTACTGTACCTGACACATGCACGAGCGCTATACACCACCTACTCTACCTGTTACATACACAGACACTGTACACCACCTACTCTACCTGACATACTGTCTCTCACAAGCACGTTATACAACCCACCGTTCCTGACATGCCTTTTCTCACATACACATAACACAACCTGCCACACTTGACGTTCTCTCTTACACACATGCTATAAAACCTGCCATACTTGACATTTTGTC
>JAMWET010003816.1:5000-7500 GCA_024036415.1 Prochilodus magdalenae | reverse complement strand
CTAAACTCCTAACACCTACATTTACACTAAACCCTAACCCCTACATTTACACTAAACCCCTAACCCCTACATTTACATTAACCCTAACCCTTACATTTACACTGAAGCCTAACCCCTACATTTACACTAAATCCTAACCCCTACATGTACAGTAAATCCCAACCCCTACATTTACACTAAACCCTAACCCCTACATTTACACTAAACCCCTAACCCCTACATTTACACTAAACCCTAACCCCTACATTTACACTTAATCCCAACTCTGAAATCTACAGCTTTATATTTTTAAGTGAAGTGGGATTTTTTTGATTTATCAAGAGTTTCATATTGAAATTAAAGATTGTGTTTTATAAAATGTGATGAGCATCATCTTTTTCTGGGCTGCCACTTTTAGTCATATACTGCCTAGTGATATCGCGAATTGAGTTCTGCTCAAAATTACCTAAACTGACGCCACCAACACAGTCACTACTAGTTTAGGCTGGATGATAGTTCATGATTGTTTTGCCAGTGTAAAAGGGAACACAGTCGTTTATTTCAATAAAATAATTATTATATTTATTTGAGCCATATTCTTTTTATGAACAGGAACTTTACATTATTTGTTTGTTTGTTTCTTGTTTGTTTGCATGTGATGGTGTCTCTCTCTCTCTCTCTCTCTCTCTCTCTCTCTCTCTCTGTATGTGTGTGTGTGTGTGTGTGTGTGTGTCACCCCCACCCCCGTGCTCTGACGGTTCCCCTGACAGCCCTCAGTAATGGTCTCTGTGATGTGTGTGAAATTGGCCGACCGCTCTCAGCAGCTGAGGACCCACAGGAGACAAACCGCCATTTAATTCCCTTCCAGCCCCGAGGAGAGAGAGCCCCCCGCCCCAGGGGGAGCCACCAATCAGCCATCCATCACACACTGACCAACACACACACATGCCTGCACCCCTGCAGTGGATGGATGAGTTTTGAAGGGAGACCGGAATAGTAGTCGGAAAAAGGACTGAATGATTTATTTATTTATTATTTGTTTGTTTATTTGTTTGTTTATTTCTTTGTTTATTTGTTTGTTTATTTGTATGTTTGTTTGTACATGTCATTCATTGCAGCATGGTCATCTCCGAACATTCTTTGGAATGTGCGGGAACTGAACATCGCTGACCAAACTTTTGCAGGGAAATGTAAATATATGTCCTTTACAGCCTGACAGGCCTTTCGGTGCATCTCCATGTAAAGCAGTTACCTAGTACCCTGGGTAACCCACTGATGCGGTACCGTATAACGTGCTGGTCACATTTAAGTTATAACTTTACAGAGGAGGCAAACGACAGGTAGAGACTTTTGTGTGCCCTACAGTCTTATGAGGTCTTGAAATTTAGCAGGTTGTTGTGATTGTACTAGCTAATAACATGTTCTAGATCTTGTCAGGTTCTAGATATTGAAAATATATCTCATGATTAGCTTGTTATTTGAAGTAGTGAGTGTACTTTAGTGTGATGTCACACCTTTCAGAGAAATCAGACACATTTATTCACACTGTATGGTAAATAGTTCTATGAAACTGAATCTGGTCTTATGGTTTTACCAGCTCGTTACCATCACCTTACAGATATTTCTGATTTCAGCTCTGTCCTGCTTTCAGAGGAATTCTGCCCTAATAGAAAATCTCTGCATAATCAGACTCAGTACACTTCTATACAGTCAACCACTTCACATCAGACCCCTCTAAATGTCTCCACCTCAGTGGCATTATGAATTATGCAGGAATTGTCGTCATGACATCGCACTGAATGTTACTGTGGGCATGTTTGTTCTGACTTGTGGATCCAGATTCTGAATCGTTCATATGTCCTTATACATGTACTATGTCCTTAATCCTATACTTAATCTGTAGGACCTGTTAAGCACTTCGATCTTATTTAGGCAAGGCAAGTTTATTCGTTTAGCACCTTTCATACACAAGGGCAATTCAAAGTGCTTTACATAAACAGGAGAAAATACAAAGAAATAATAAAAACAAAATAAAAGCAAAATAAATCATTTAAAAATCATTAAAATATAATTAATATGGATAATCATTCAAATCATTAAATAAAACATAAGTAAAAGTCAGCGTAAGAATGAGGAATGAAGAGTGTCGTTACAGGAGGGTGTTTTAATCTGAGTGGAAAGCCGGATCAAGCAGGAATGTCTTCAGTCTGGATCTAAAACTGTCTACCGTTGGGTCTTTTCTAATACCCTCTGTCAGCTGGTTCCATAGAAAGGCTTTGTACTTCTGTGCTAGATCTAGAATGACCTAGAACTGCTGGTACTGCACAGCTGGCCGGTTACCAGCGAGAGCATGTGGATTCCTCTCTTCAGCAGTCGTTCTCCTCACTTCCCAGATCTTTACAGACTGCTGCTAAGGAAGAGGGGAAGCTTCACAATGGTAGACATGGCCCTGTGCCAACTTTCTTGAGATATGGTTCTGCCTTCAAGTTCTAAATGAGTTCATCCTCTTAATGAAAGAGTC
>JAMWET010003816.1:0-2500 GCA_024036415.1 Prochilodus magdalenae | reverse complement strand
GCCGAGAGAGGACACTGGAGTTCAGGAGTCATTCAGTCGCTCTGCTTCGCAGTCTGCACGAATGCAGATGGCTGCTGTTTAATTGGACCATAATGCAGCGTATTCACCTTTCCCTCTGCTGCGTTAAGGCCCCGCCCATTCTCTTTTCTGAACGAGATCCAGCACCGTTAAACTAGACTTCAATTCACAGGTCATAAAAAGAAGCCAGGTCATTTCTTACCTTCAGCACCTTGGACAGATCCCTTTGGTCTCTCAGGCTCACCTGAATGGGGCTGTTACCTGAGGTCTCTCAGCTCTGCTTAGACGTTTAGGGAAGTTAGCTGAGGTTTCTCTGGTAGGTTTACTTTTTGGGGGGAAATACCTGTGGTTTCTCAGGTGTGTTCTGCAGTTATACGTAGTTATCTGTGGTTTCTCAGGTGTGTTCTGCAGTTTTAGGTAGTAATCTGTGATTTCCCAGGTGTGTTCTGAAGGTTTAGGTAGTTACCTGTGGTTTCTCAGGTGTGTTCTGCAGTTTTATGTAGTTACCTGTGGTTTCTCAGGTGTGTTCTGCAGTTTTATGTAGTTACCTGTAGTTTTTCAGGTGTGTTCTGCAGATTTAGTGGTTACCTGTGGTTTTTCTAGTGCGTTCTGCAGTTTTAAATAGTTACCTGTGGTTTCTCAGGTGTGTTCTGCAGTTTTAAATAGTTACCTGTGGTTTCTCAGGTGTGTTCTGCAGTTTTAGTGGTTACCTGTAGTTTTTCAGGTGTGTTCTGCAGTTTTAGTGGTTACCTGTGGTTTTTCTAGTGTGTTCTGCAGTTTTAAATAGTTACCTGTGATTTCTCAGGTGTGTTCTGCAGTTTTAGTGGTTACCTGTGGTTTCTCAGGTGTGTTCTGCAGTTTTAAATAGTTACCTGTGGTTTCTCAGGTGTGTTCTGCAGTTTTAAATAGTTACCTGTGGTTTCTCAGGTGTGTTCAGCAGTTTAAATAGTTACCTGTGGTTTCTCAGGTGCGTTCAGCAGTTTAAATAGTTACGTGTGGTTTTTCAGGTATGTTCTGCAGCTTTAGGCAGTTACCTACGGTTCCTCTGGTGTGTTCTGCAGTTTTAGGTAGTTACCTGTGGTTTCTCAGGTGTGTTCTGCAGTTTAAATAGTTACCTTTGGTTTTTAGATGTGTTCTGCAGTGTTAGGTAGTTATCTGTGGTTTCCCAGGTGTGCTCTGCAGTTTTAAAAAAGTTATCTATGGTTTCTCAGGTGTGTTCTGCAGTTTTAGGTAGTTACCTGTGGTTTCTCAGGTGTGCTCTGCAGTTTTAAAAAGTTACCTGTGGTTTCTCAGGTGTGTTCTGCAGTTTTAGGTAGTTACCTGTGGTTTCTCAGGTGTGTTCTCTAGTTTTAAAAAAGTTATCTGTGGTTTCTCAGGTGTGTTCTGCAGTTTTAAAAAGTTATCTGTGGTTTCTCAGGTGTGTTCTGCAGTTTTGGGTAGTTACCTGTGGTTTCTCAGGTGTGTTCTCTAGTTTTAAAAAAGTTATCTGTGGTTTCTCAGGTGTGTTCTGCAGTTTTAGGTAGTTATCTGTGGTTTCTCAGGTGTGTTCTGCAGTTTTGGGTAGTTACCTGTGGTTTCTCAGGTGTGTTCTGCAGTTTTAGGTAGTTACCTGTGGTTTCTCAGGTGTGTTCTGCAGTTTTAAAAAAGTTATCTATGGTTTCTTAGATTTGTTCTGCAGTTTTAGGTAGTTACCTGTGTTTTCTCAGGTGTGCTCTGCAGTTTTAGGTAGTTACCTGTGGTTTCTCAGGTGTGTTCTGCAGTTTTGGGTAGTTACCTGTGGTTTCTCAGGTGTGTTCTCTAGTTTTAAAAAAGTTATCTGTGGTTTCTCAGGTGTGTTCTGCAGTTTTAGGTAGTTACCTGTGGTTTCTCAGGTGTGTTCTGCAGTTTTATGTAGTTACCTGTGGTTTCTCAGGTGTGCTCTGCAGTTTTAGGTAGTTACCTGTGGTTTCTCAGGTGTGTTCTGCAGTTTTGGGTAGTTACCTGTGGTTTCTCAGGTGTGTTCTCTAGTTTTAAAAAAGTTATCTGTGGTTTCTCAGGTGTGTTCTGCAGTTTTAGGTAGTTACCTGTGGTTTCTCAGGTGTGTTCTGCAGTTTTAGGTAGTTACCTGTAGTTTCTCAGGTGTGTTCTGCAGTTTTAAATAGTTATCTGTGGTTTTTCAGGCGTGTTCTGCAGATTTAGATAGTTACCTGTGGTTTCTCAGGTGTGTTCTGCAGATTTAGATAGTTACCTGTGGTTTCTCAGGTGTGTTCTGCAGTTTTATGTAGCTACCTGTGGTTTCTCAGGTGTGTTGTGCTGTATCGGGCAGTTACCTAAGGCTTCTCATATATGTTCAGCCATATTTGACAATTACCTAAGGTCTTTGACAATTACTTGACGTTTTATGTTCACCATAGTGAATCATTTTCTCTGGTTCTCTAGATGCCTTTAGACCCTAATGCATCTCCACCTTGGACTAATTTCCGAAATTCTTTAGTTATGCTCA
>JAMWET010003815.1:35000-88806 GCA_024036415.1 Prochilodus magdalenae | reverse complement strand
AGTACAGAGAGAGACCGAGATACAGGGGCCAGGGCAGTCGAGAGAGGGAGAGGGCAGAGAGAGGAACAGGAGAGCAGAGGAGAGAGACAGCAGCGAGACAGAGAGAGAGAGAGAGAGACAGAGACAAAGAGAGAGAGAGAGAGAGAGACAGAGGCAGAGAGAGAGAGAGGCAGAGAGGCAGAGAGAGAGAGACAGAGAGAGAGAGACACAGAGGCAGAGAGAGAGAGACAGAGGCAGAGAGAGAGAGACAGAGGCAGAGAGAGAGAGAGAGAGACAGAGAGAGAGGCAGAGAGTTAGAGAGAGTTAGAGAGGCACAGAGTTAGAGAGAGAGGGGCCAGTATCGAAAACCAGAGAGTCAGAAAACTAGCGATCGAATCCAGAAGTAGATCAAGAGAGGAACCCAGAGAGCAGAAGGTGAGGTCAAAACACAGACAGCAATCAAAGGAGGCAACCGAAGGAAGGGAAATCCAAATCCAACAGTCGAGTAACAAAGGAAGGTCATTAGAGAAGTCGCAAGACAAAGAGAGCAAGGGAACCGCTTGGTATGCAAACAGAGTTTGGCAATACTTCCTAAAGTGGAGGTGGGTGTGTGTGGTTTATGTAGCAGTGGGGAAATCAGGTGCAGGTGGGCAATCGGTACTCTGGCGACCTAGAAATGGGTGTTAAGGGCATGGGGCTGTGATGTCATCAGAGTACTCTGGAAGATGGAGCCGGGAGATCAGAGGCGCTCGGGAAACCCAGAGGCGTGACAGGAAGGTGGGCACCATTAAGAGGGGGAGTAAAACAATAGGGAAATAGATATTACCAGCTACTGACTGGCAGAGGGCCAAACCCACTCTCTACTGACCGTGATGAGCGCCACCTCATTCCAATGTCCTTTAACCAGCGTAAGATGACCTCAAGTGACCTACAGAGAGACTGGCGAGCGCTGGCTGGGGTGAAATGCACAGCGAGCATGATTCTAAACACAGGCTTCTGGAGGTCATTAGTGATTTTCTAAATAACAGATCTAATACTATCTCTGATCTGGAATCTGGGAGACATGTTTCCAGTAGGGTAGAGGATACAACAGAACTGACCCAGAACCTGTACAGCTAGAGACACTGATGATTTAGAGGTGCTCTCCTCAATTTTTCCCAGGGCTCTGTATGTGTATATATATCTTTTATCCTAATGCTGTGGTATAGATTAAAAGTGAAGACATCAAACTATAAACAAGCACAAATGGAATTATGAAATACCTCCAGTGGAGCTTTACAGGAGGAAGAACCGGCTTTCTCAACCTGCAGTGGAGCTGATAGAACAAGGTTTATTACTAAGCTGTTATGGAGTAATTCTATTGGTTGGTCCATCATGAATATTCACGAAACCTAATGGGGAACTAGAGCTTTTACACTAAATATATTGTCGCTGTCCAATGGAAAACATGGATCTCCATTTTTGTTGATTTTTACTTGTATGCATCTTTTGAACACGGCAGCTGCTGTTTACACTGTGTGAAAAATTCATGAGTAATGGACCAACAGAAATGGCCAAAAACGGCTTGGAAAAGAGTCTGGTTCCATTGACTTCCATTACAACGGCACAAGGTTTTTGCCCTCTCCTGTGAAGCTGGCATTTTGGAGATACTTGTTTTTCATTGGACAGTGATGATATACTAGAGGTGGAGAGATGGCTGGAATACAGTATCATACAGTAATCCATCAAGAGTATATGTGATATATCAGGATATGTATTGCGTCAGATGTCTCATCAGTTGGAACTGTGAAGTGTAGGCTGGTTGAGTCTTTAAGACAACCACAACTTCTCACTGGTAGTGCACTTCAACATGAATTCATTCTAAACATTTAGCTGACACTCTTAAGCAGAGCGACTTACAAGGTTAACAATTACAGGTAGCCCAGTGTAGTGTTAGGAGTCTTGCCCAAGGACTCTTATTGGTATAGCACAGCATAATAACCCAGACTGGGATTCGAACCCCAGTCTCCCACATGTAGAGATGGCACGCTGGGTAGTGGCGTTACCCGCTGAGCTACACCAACCACCATTACATATCGTCGCTGTCCAATGAAAAACATGTATCTCCATTTTTGTCCATTTTGACTTTTATGCATCATTTGAAAACAGCCGCTGCCGCTTACACACTGTGAGATTTGCATGATGAACGGACCAACTGAAATGGCCCAGAAGTGCTCAGAAGGACGTCTGGTTCCATTGACTTACATTAAAATCGAATGAGGTTTTTGGCCTCTCCTGTAAAGTTGCCATTTTGGAGATTTGTTTTTCTTTGGACAGCGACGATATGAAACTGTGTGGGTGAATCTCAGAATGAATAGTGAATGAAATGGCTGGATTTGTGGGGTGGACATTGCAACACTGGCTCCTATATTAATAAATTATCTGTACTTTAAACTGGCATTGCTAAGTACTTACAGTTTCAATTGAATTTGACTCAAATTTCCATTTAAAAACAAAAAAACAAAAAAAAACCCTGAAAAATCTAGTTGAAATCACAAAACTCAATTAGCTACAGTTAAGGTCAATGAAACAAGGAAGTTAGCATGACGACTTGCTTCTATGGTCTTTTACAGTGCGTAGCTGCAGCAGGCTAACTTCATTAGTTTGCTAACGCCATTATTAACGTTACTGAGAAGAAAAGGAATCTCTCTCCGTCAGAAAGAAAGTAGCTTTGTGCTGGGACTACAGAAAGTATTCTGGGATAGATTACACAGATTTCACAGATCACACGTCTGCCTTCAGCAAACAGGTTTACGGATATGAGCGGAGGTTGTCGTGGCCGCTGAGGGTCTGAACCACGTACCCGGTGGACTCTGAGGTTAAGTGCTTTGTGTTGAGGCAGCTGACAAATCCGATTCGAAATGTCAACCAGTATCTTTATTTTTAACCTTCACTTCTCAGCGGTGGGACCGCCAACCGCTCCTGCTCTTTTCCACGGCTACCATGCTGAGGTCAGGGGTAGTGGGGGGCTGCCACGTTACTGGGGTTAAGGTAGAGTTCCACTGATTGGTAAAGATTTCCTCATTAGAAATCATGAAGATGGACACCGAGTCGTCCAGAGTGGTTTGGTGTGAAACGCTCCGGTCTAGGGAAGGGTCTGAATGCTTCGGAGTGGTGGTTGGGGCAGTCGTGGCCTGGCTTGGGGCAGTCGTGGCTTTGGTCAGTCGTGGCCTGGCTTGGGGCAGTCGTGGCCAGGCTTGGGGCAGTCATGGCTTTGGTCAGTCGTGGCCTGGCTTGGGGCAGTTGTGGGTTGGCTTGGGGCAGTCGTGGCTTGGCTTGGGGCAGTCGTGGCCTGGGTTAGGGCAGCCATGTGCTGGAGGTTAGGGAGCCAGCCTTGTGACCGGAGGGTCGCCGGTTCAGTTCCCTGAACTGACAGTAACGACTGAAGTGCCCTTGAACCCCGACTGCTTGTTGGGTACGGTGGATAGGGCTGCCCAACGCCCCAGGCAAGTGTGTTCACTGCCCCCTAGTGGGTGTTTCGCTGGTGTATGTGGGTGTTTCGCTTCACAGATGGGTTAAATGCGGAAGACAAATTCCTCTGTGTGTAAAAACACAAATGGCTCAAAAGCTCTCTACTCAGGGGATGAATGGCTTCTACAGGGAATGAATGACTTACTCAGAGAATGGTGGAGGTAGGAACCAGATGTCTGGGGAATTGAATGGCTCATTTACAGAAAGCTATTACATGAAACAGTTCTGAATGTGCCGCCTGATGTCTGAGATATTAGTTCCTGATAGTTTTGAGATTAGATTTTGGTCTGAAACATGTTTTTAAAAGACTTTCATGGCAGAGGGGTACATGTAGGGTACATGGTTGGTGTAGCTCAGCAGCTAACACTGCTACCAGGGAGCCACCACCACATGTGGGAGACTGGGGTTCGAATCGCGGTCTGGGTGACTATGCTGTGCTACACCAATAAGAGTCCTTGGGCAAGACTTCTAACACTACATTGGCCCACCTGTACTATGATTAACCCAATCGCTCTGGATAAGTGCGTCAGCTAAATGCTGTAAATGTAAAGTACACTATCCGTTAAAGGATGCTCATATTATCACACTAGGGGGCAGTGAGCACACTTGCCCGGAGCATTGGATAGCCCTATCCACCACACCCAACAAGCAGGCGGGGTTCAAGGGCACTTCAGTCGTTACTGTCAGTTCAGGGAATTGAACCGGCGACCCTCCGGTCACGAGGCTGGCTCCCTAACCTCCAGCACATGACTGCCCCTCTGGATAAGTGTGTCAGCTAAATGCTGTAAATGTAAAGTACGCTATCCGTTAAAAGATGCTCATATTATCTTATCTTAATGCCTAATAATAAAAAAGTGATAACATCGAACTATAAACTAGCACTCATGGAATAAATCAGTCCACCTTAAACACCCCCAACATGGAACCTTACAGGAGGATCAACCAGCTTTATTAACCTGCAGTGGAGGCTGATAGAACAAGGCTTATTATAGTGGTTGGTGTCGCACAATGGATAACACCTCTACTTGCCTATGAGCTGTCCCATGTGGGAGACGGGGGTTTGATTCCCGGTCTGGATGGTTCTGCTGTGCTACACCAATAAGAGTACTTGGACAAGACTCCTAACACTACAGTACTGCCTACCTGTAATACGGATTACCATGTATGTTGGGTATCTCTGGATAAGAGCGTTAGCTAAATGCCATAAATCCATTTCTAAGCAGTAATGGAGCAATTCTATTGGTCTGTCCATCATGAATATTCACTAACCTGGAAGAGTAACTAAATTAGAATTAGGAATCAAATTTATACATAGAATGATAGACTAACATGATTGTCCGGACTTAACTTATATAGAGAATGAAGTTTAATATATATATGTGTTTTATATAATATCAATCACCTTTGAAGTTTTAGATTGAAGTTCTAAGAATAGATTTATTAATGCAGAATAAAGATGTGATACTGATATTGGGAAGAAGAGAGCTATAGTAAAATTTGTATCCAGATTGAGGTTCTAATGAAATTAAAATCCAGCATTAAAGGAAAATGAATGTTTAATGTACTTAAAAATAAAAGTCCTATTTAAAAAAAATTTAAAACTTGAAATAAAAATGAAAAATTAATTTCCCGAATGAAGCAGTTTTAAATTATTAGTAGTAGCCATACAAAATAAATTATAATAAACATATAAACAAATGAGGGATTAATCTGAGGGAACTGATAATTGCAGTACATTAATTACAATAAAATATATATAAATATGTGGGTGTGTGTATATATACAGTATATATTCTTAGAACTTCAATCTAAAATCTAAAACTTTAAAACTTCAAAGGTGCTTGATATCATAGTACAAAACTTCATTCCCGATATAAATTTGATATTTGATAGATAGATAGATAAATAGACAGACAGACAAATAGACAGATAGACTGACAGACTGATAGATAGATAGATAGACAGACAGACAGGCAGACAGACAGACAGTAAGACAGACAGAAAGACAGACAGATAGATATATAGATAGACAGACAAATAGACAAATAGACAGATAGATAGATAGATAGATAGATAGATAGATAGACAGACAGACAGACAGACAGACAGATAGATAGATAGATAGATAGATAGATAGATAGATAGATAGACAGATAGATAGATAGATAGATAGATAGATAGATAGATAGATAGATAGACAGACAGATAGATAGATAGATAGATAGACAGATATAGATAGATAGACAGACAGACAGATAGACAGATAGATAGACAGATAGATAGATAGATAGATAGATAGATAGATAGACAGACAGACAGACAGACAGACAGACAGACAGACAGACAGACAGACAGATAGATAGATAGATAGATAGATAGATAGATAGATAGATAGACAGACAGACAGACAGACAGACAGATAGACAGATAGATAGATAGATAGATAGATAGATAGATAGATAGACAGACAGACAGACAGACAGACAGACAGACAGACAGACAGACAGACAGATAGATAGATAGATAGATAGATAGATAGATAGATGAGGCACCTTGAACTTCCATGCACAGCTCCTGAGTTATGAATAATCCAGTTAAGGTGTTAAGGGCCAGACGTTTAGGAGACACCGCCGCAGTGATAACTCCATAACTCAGGTGCCATGGCCTGAAAACCGCGCTTGCTGTCACTGACCTGTGATGTATAAAGCAATATCTCCCTAAGGGAGCGGAGAATCCTCGTTTAGTGACGTAGCGAAGTCATGAAAGAAGGAACCAAAGAGAAATAATATAAGAACAGCTGTCTCATCTTCTTCCTCCCTCCATCTCTCCCTCCTTCACACAAAGACGGGAGAGGCTCAGGTCACGAACCGCAGCACACATCCTTCACTCCAGTCCCAGAAGGCCATAAATAAAGGAACTCCGTCTCGCGGTTTTATGTACTCGACAGACGTAAGCGCACAACACCCAACCATCCATCAGCCTGCCGTGGTGCCAGATGTTGAGTAAACATCATAAAACGGTGGCGTTTTTGTGCACGAGGGGCCGTGAAATAACGCCGGAGCGGACGGGGGTACTTTGACACTTCAGAGGCGTGTGTTCTACGCCAGTTCTTTAACGCCCCCCGCCTCTTTCCTCTGGAGTGAAGCTCCTGTGAGTGATCTCATGCCGCCGCCTCCCTTTTCCGTCTGATTGGTTTTGTTTTGCTAACTCGATTTGTTTTGAAGTCTTTTCTACAAAACGGATCATCACAGGAACAGGACCGGGTATAAGGGGCACAGATCTATTTCTCATCCACCTTTCCTCCACCTGAAACACAAACTCACTGGACGATAACATCAGTCACCCATGTGATGTTCCAGGGGGGGTTCAGTTAGGTGGAAATGGGCTCTGTGGTTGAGGTGACAGTATATTTGAACCACAGTGCCTACACTGAGCTGCTGGAGGTACCAGGAAACCTAATATTCCTATCCCTGTGTTCCATGACGGGGGTTCTAGTGTTCACAGAGCTGCAAATGTGACTCATGATGAACATTCAGGAGCGTTCACACATCTGGACCGGCACCCCAGATTTGAATCCTCTTGAGAATCTATGGGAACTACCTGGAACAACCTGGCAAACCCCAGGGAAGGCATCCACCAAATCTGGCCCAACTGACCAGCTCTTTGCTGGAAGAGTGTCTGAACACTGATGTGGCCTACATCCAGGAATGTGTCCAGTCCATGTCCATCCAGCTGGTATTTTATAGAAGATGTACTTCTGAGCTTCATCCGGCGAGGTGAAAGTCTTCTCCACACCTTTGTAAGTAATGCGAAGCCTTGCTGGATGGAGTATGCCGAAACGAAGATCTTTAATACCACGCAGCTGCTGCCTGACGCCGTTGAAGGCTGCTCGTGCCCGGGCGGCTTTCGCTGTATAGTCGGGATACACTGAAATGGTCAAGTCATTCACCACCACACGCTCCCTCTCTCTGGCGAGGCGCAGAGTATTAGAGCACTCATGAAAATAGTGTAGACGGGCCACTATGGCTCTAGGAGTTGCTCCTACCCTCATTGGCTCCAATCCAGTAGAGGGATAGATAGATGAGAGGCGTCCTTCAGGATAGCCGCTGTAGACAGACCTACGCTCTCTGACAGGTAGATCCAAATGTTATTAGATAGATAGATAGACAGACAGACAGACAGACAGGTAGATAGATAGATAGATAGATAGATAGATAGATAGATAGATAGATAGACAGACAGACAGGTAGATAGATTGAAAGATAGATAGATAGACAGACAGACAGACAGACAGACAGACAGAAAGGTAGATAGATAGATAGATAGATAGATAGATAGATAGATAGATAGATAGATAGATAGAGAGACAGACAGGTAGATAGATTGATAGATAGATAGACAGACAGACAGACAGAAAGGTAGATAGATAGATAGATAGACAGACAGACAGACAGACAGACAGACAGATAGATAGATAGATAGATAGATAGATAGATAGATAGATAGATAGACAGACAGACAGAAAGGTAGATAGATAGATAGACAGACAGACAGACAGACAGACAGACAGACAGACAGAGAGACAGACAGGTAGATAGATAGATAGACAGACAGACAGACAGACAGACAGACAGACAGACAGGTAGATAGATAGATAGATAGACAGACAGACAGACAGACAGACAGGTAGATAGATTGATAGATAGATAGATAGATAGATAGATAGATAGATAGATAGACAGACAGACAGACAGAAAGGTAGATAGATAGATAGATAGATAGATAGATAGATAGATAGATAGATAGATAGGTACCCCCATTATCCGAATGTTATTACGTCTGGATCTTCCTTCCAGATCTTCACATTTGTCCTCTAAAGCAGCCACCTGCTTTGAGAGTTGCTGTACTGTACGCTGCAATGCCACAACATCAGGACAACGTCCTTAAAGGCCATGATTTGAGAAGGGCTTACCGCCGTCCCAGGTGTTCGAACGGGGTCATCTGAATCACCCGAGGGGGTGACTGCGCGTTAGCCTTAGCAGGCCCGGTAGACGGAATGGCAGAAGTACGCCCTTTAGTGGTCCTGCTGGTCATAGTTCACCTTCCCTTTCGTTAGATGTGCAAGTCGGATATAAAGTGAAAAGAATTCTGATCTGGATTACGTCCAAATATCACTTAAATGACTAAAAGTTCTGAAGAGCGCTGCAAAACGCTAACTACTCCATCGCTCGCTCACTAGCGCCCCCATCCAGCTGTTATTGGTGCTCAGGGAGGTACTACACGCTATCAGGTACGCTTCAGCCACAGGTGATTCCAGAAATGAGCTTATAATAATAATAACCATGATGATATTAATTAGCGGTTGTTGTTTAGGTTGTGATTCTGACGAACGGGGAATTCCAGTTCCTGGTTGTTAATGTTGTTGGTGCCTGATTTTGGAGTTCTTGGTTTCATCTGCTCAGTCTGTTCAAAGGTAAAGGGTTGTATACGGTGGTTCTTGCTGGTTCGCCAACCAGGGTCATCAGAAGCTTCTATAGTCTCCAGTCAAGCAGAGTTAGAAATGCATGACAAGACATCCGAAAAGTACGTACCAGATGCCATTTAGACCCTAAGGGTTAAGGGTGGGCGTGCCATTAATGAGGATAGGGGTCACGTCTAGCCCTGCTTCTCTACTTGCCTGTTTCGGTCTTGGTTTACATCGCCCTCATATCTCTGCCAATGTAAATGCACCAAAATGTAAGAAATATGGACAGAGGTTTCACACCACGAACTCCTCAGCGTGCATTTAATGAACCAAGAGGATAAGAGTCGGTTGCTCCACCTCCTGCCCTCTACCCCCGCTACTGGCGAATTCAAGTAGTGCTGTTCAGAATCAACTCCGAAAGATTTCCAGCCTCTTACACCATGTGCTTGTGTTTGTTTTGGTTTGTAGCTCCTCCCTGCCTCTGCCTTTTTGTCACGCCCCTTACCTGTAGTTTGTGGCTCCTCCCTGTTCCCTGGTGTTCCTTTGTTAGCCATTGTGTATTGACACCCCTCTGACTGGCATTAAATGAGTGAAAACTCGGTGGTCTGGGTTTTGCCTCTAGTGAACTCTGGTGTGGGCCGTTGCTGGTATGGAAGCTGTCCGCCTCCAGTGCCACACGTGGCGTTGCCTAATTGGTTCATTTTGTGATGACTTGCTACGTTACTTACCTTTTCAAGTTTTGTGGGTTTTTCCGAGTTTCCGGCTCCTCGTTTGCAGGTGCTCCTGAACTGTGGAATGCCATGCATCCCATACTTCCCTTTCTGAGTTGTGTGGTGGTGGGGAAAGATCTGCTTGTAGAAGAACGGCTTCAAAATCACACGGCCATTTTTCTCAGAGGCTCATTGTTTGCATGTGCTCCTGCTTGGTGAAATGCCATGTATCCTATACTTCCCTTTCCACGTTTTGTGATGGCATGATCTCAGACTATCCATGGAGCCTGGGGAGCAGTTGGGGGTTAGGTGCCTTGCTCAAAGGCACCTTAGTCGTTACTGTCAGTTCAGGGAATCGAACCGGCAACCCTCCAGTCACAGGGCTGGTTCCCTAACCTCCAGCCCACGACTGCCCCCAAATATGCAGGTATTCCTGGTACTCCTGCTTGGTGAAATGCTACACATCCCATATTTCCCTTTCCAAGTTTCGTGATGGTGGGGAAAGATCTTCAGGCACGAGAACGACTCCTCGTTTGGAGAAATACTGTGTACCCCATGTTTCTCTTTACATGCATCCCAAATTTCCCATTCCAAGTTTCGTGATGGCAGGGAACGAGCTCCCCGTACGAGATCAGCACCATGTTTGCCGGTGCACCCCGTAGTTCCCTTACCAAGTCTGTTGATGATGGGGAAAGATCTTGCCATACAAGAACGGCTTCACGTTTGCAGATGCTCTTTCACGGTGAAAGGCCATGCATCACAAAATCCCATTTCCAACTTACGTGATGGTGGGGAGAGGTTGTTTGCAGGTGCTACTGCAAGGCACCTAAGTACCCAGCATCCTAAAAGGGCTGTTCCTCTCCACTTGAGTGTTTGTATCTAAGCCAAATACTAACCCAGCAAACCAACCTCCACAAAGCTTCATCCTACCGTTCTTGCCTATGTGCAGGAAAGCGATGATTGATCCAGGGTTTGGGGTTTGGCGTTCCAGTGTGAAAGCTAGCTGGCGGTAATGAGCCTCTGCCCCGAACTAGTCCAGAACTGGTTCTGGGTGCGAACACAAGTATTAGGGAAGATTTTCCGCCTCTTACAACATGTGCTTGTGTTTGTTTTGGTTTGTAGCTCCTCCCTGCTTCTACCTTTTTGTCACGCCCCTTACCTGTAGTTTGTGGCTCCTCCCCCTTCCCTGGTGTTCCTTTGTTAGCCATTGTGTATTGACAGCCCTCTGACTGGCATTAAATGAGTGAAAACTCGGTGGTCTGGGTTTTGCCTCTAGTGAACTCTGGTGTGGGCCGTTGCTGGTGCGGAAACTGTCCGCCTCCAGTGCCACACATGCCGTTGCCTGATTGGTTCATTTTGTGATGACTTGCTACGTTACTTACCTTTTCAAGTTTTGTGGGTTTTTCCGAGTTTCCGGCTCCTCGTTTGCAGGTGCTCCTAACTGTGGAATGCCATGCATCCCATACTTCCCTTTTTGAGTTGTGTGATGGTGGGGAAAGATCTTCTCGTAGAAGAACGGCTCATTGTTTGGAGGTACTGTGAGGTAAAATGCCATGCCTCCCAGACTTCCCTTTCTAAGCTTCAAAATCACACAGCCATTTTTCTCAGAGTATTGTTCAGTTATGTTTCACGATTCCTCCTAAATCTGACTTCAACAAAAAGACCTGTTTGCGTCCGTCTCCCTCGCCCGCTCACTCGTTACAGTAGGAGAACATTTCTTGTCCTAATCCACAGTGCGGTGTCCTTGAGTGAGCTCCGTTTGAGTTCGTCATTTCTGTCTAGAGGCCTCGTGGCTCTGTTTTTTTGAGGCTCGGAGGATAGTACCGAGAAAAAGACCCGGCATGAGAATGAAGAGTGCCACACGGCTGGCCATGAGGTTTCTTGGAGGAGAGTTAAATAAATGAGGTACGGGCCGATTTCATATGTGTGCGATATTATACTGGATTACCTGCGTCATATTAGGCAGGCCGGAGTGCATTGGGTATTAGGCTGGAATACCAATGATACGATGAAGGAGAAACGGAAAGAGATTAGAGTGGAGCACTTGGGCCGCTGATGCTGAAGGAGGTTTGAAGGTGTACTTCAGGTGGAGTGTCTGCTTGAGTGTATGTGTGGAGGTTCTTGTATGTGTATGTGTGTCTTTGCATTCATTTAGCGGAAGTTCTGATCCGGAATGACCCTCGAAACATGCAGACAGCGGATGACACAGCGATGCAGGTACATCCTACAAGGGCTTTTGTGTAGATTGCAAAACACTCCAGGCCAAATCCCGGCGTTATGGCTGCTGCTGTTTTAAGCTATGCATCATGTTAGCTCATTGCTTCGTCTTGTGCACTGGAGTTCAGTCCTTACCGAGCTCTAATGCCCTTCATGAGTCATCCTCTTAGTGCCAGCACCATTGGCAGATGATGCGGGGCTACATGTACACAGATCATTACGATGACTGCCCTTAACACCAGGTCAACGTGGCCAAAGACTGCAATGGTGTCGTGCCAGGCTGTCATGGAGTGACTCAGAATGGCAGTGGGTCATCTTCAGTGACGAGTCCTGATTCTGTCTTGGTGGAGACGACCAATGAATCTGTGTGTTGAGGCATGTCCAGCATGTTTGGTGTCACTCTACCTCTACCCCTACTGCACCACCTGCAGGAACTGTGTGATAATCTTCAAGCTGCCTGGGATGGATTATCACAGGACACAATTAGGAACCTCTGCAACTCCATGTCAAAATGTCTGGCATGTTGGGTTAGCAAACATGGCAGCCCGACATCATACTGAGAGACAGACTTCTGTATGTGGCTACTTCATTTGGAACACCTTCTTATATCACACTCTCTGTCCATTTTATCAGCTTCAGTTACCAAACAGACTGTAGTCCATCTGTTTCTCTGTATACCCTGTTACCCTGTTCATCAATAGTCAGGACCCCCACAGGACCAGCACAGGTGGTGGATCGTTTCCAGTGACTAGTACCAAGGCAGACTGTGCTGGATTTACTAATATTAGCATTACAAGCAGCATTTCTAAAAGTCAGATAGCAAAACATCTCCTGCGCAGGTCAGCAAATGAAAGGTGGAATTTTTACATTGTAGATGTAGAGCACCTTTCTAAGTGTGCCTTGTAACTCACTCACTCACATTTAGCAGACTGGAGATTCACCACAAGATGGCGCCAATCACATTCAAATAGCTTTTGTTGGCGCTTCCTCTCTGTTTATGTATCACAGCTGTCTAAATAGTGATTTTTGTCAATTTTTACTTTTAGTTTATGCATACCAACAGGAACAGCTGAAAATCACTTGAGGCTGGTTCCTTTGACTTATAATAAAATGAAGTTTTGCAATTTGTGTGTATATATTTATTATATTTATACATAAACACAAATTGCGAAACACAAATATATAAAATATGTTTAAAAAAAAATTCAATATATAAAATATATATATATATTTTTTTTAAAAAAAAATATATATATATATCGTCGCTGTCCAAAGAAAAACAGGTATCTCCAAAACGGCAACTTTACAGGAGAGGCCAAAAACCTCATTTAATTTGTATAGAAGTCAATGGAACCAGACGTCTTTCCAAGCAGTTTGGGGCCATTTCTGTTGGTCTGTTCTTCATGAAATTCCCACACGGTGTAAAAAGCAAGTCACGTGATCCAATGAGGCATAAAAGTAAAAATCAACAAAAATGGAGATACATATTTTTCATTGGACAGCGACGATATACACATACATACAGACTTTCTCCATAGTGCATATATTTTGTATTGCACCTATAGTACTTTCCCAGTTCAGTAGATTCTTAGTAACATACTATCACCTGTTATATAAAAAAAGGTTCTGAAAATGGTTCTTCTGAAGGACCTCACAGTCACACTGTTCCCAAAAATTGAAGATTTTTTAAGGTATCATATTTATTAAAGAGATGCGCAAATGTGATGAATTATTTAAAAACCTAAAAGAGTCTACCTTTCCCCACGATATACTAAAGCTTTTCCTGGACTGATCGAGTCGAAAACCATTTAGGAACTTTATCTTTACCACAGTACATTAGTATCCTTAGAGTTAGCTGGCATTCTGCGAAGAACTGACTGTTCCATGGCTCCTTGGAGACAACAGACTGTCACCTCATGAATGTGACCCTATTAGATGTTGTTTGAAGGTTTAATTTAATGTTTCCACACCTGTCAGAACACTCAAGTGCAAGGCACTATACGCCAGAGAGCCGAGCTCCGCCGTTACACAGAAAGTGCATTAGGTGAGAGGAGAACAGCATTATGTATACTATAAATGTTCTGGTTTGTTATCTCCTCCTGAAGGTTACTGCTATCGGAGAGATAGAGGCCATGTCTGGGGGAGAGAGCGAGAGAGAAAATGTGTTATTTTAATGCTGAAAGCCAGCGGTCCAGGAGCTCTTTAGATAACGCAGTCAGTCAAATGGTGAATCTGTGGTGCCTTCTGAAGAAATGGGATCACTTGCAAAGCAGTGGAGAAGGTTAACTCCATGCCCATGTACTGCAGCTGAATTGCAGTGGTGGAATGTGTGTAGGCTAAACAAAAGACCACATTCAATCAAAATCCGTGTGTAACCAAAGACTAGGGTCTTCAGCTATGTTCAGTTACAGAACATGTCCAGCCAAGATCTGTGGGTAAACAAAGCCCATGTTAGGACCCAGGTTCTTCCAAAGTCGTGGTCACTTAAAGACTGTGTACGACCAAAGTCCATGTTAAACTGAGAACCGTGTTTAACCAAAAACAAGTGTTCAGCTAAACACTGTGTGCAACCAATATCTACGCTCAAGCAAAGCCTACATTATCCCAGAAAGCATGTTTACCCAAAAATCATTTTCGTTTAAAGATCGTGTTAGACCAATGACCATGTTCAACCAAAATTCATTTTGCGACCAACGATCTTGTTTAACCAACGTCCATGTTCAGTTGCAGAGCGTATTAAACCAACGACCATGTTCAACTGGAGATCATGTTTCACCGATGACCGTGTTCAACTGGAGAGCATGCTTAACCGATGGCCATGTTCATCCGGAGATCATGTTTAACCGATGGCCATGTTCAACTGGAGAGCATGTTTAACCGATGACCATATTCAACCAGAGATCATGTTTAACCAATGACCATGTTCAACTGGACACAATGTTTAACCGATGACCATATTCAACCAGAGATCATGTTTAACCAATGACCATGTTCAACTGGAGATCATGTTCAACCAACGTCCATGTTCAGTTGCAGAGTGTATTAAACCAACGACCATGTTCAACTGGAGATCATGTTTCACCGATGACCGTGTTCAACTGGAGAGCATGCTTAACCGATGGCCATGTTCATCCGGAGATCATGTTTAACCGATGGCCATGTTCAACTGGAGAGCATGTTTAACCGATGACCATATTCAACCAGAGATCATGTTTAACCAATGACCATGTTCAACTGGACACAATGTTTAACCGATGACCATATTCAACCAGAGATCATGTTTAACCAATGACCATGTTCAACTGGACACAATGTTTAACTGATGAACATGTTCAACCAGAGATCATGTTTAACTGATGACCATGTTCAACTGGAGAGCATGTTTAACCAATGACCATGTTCAACCAGAGATCATGTTTAACCAATGACCATGTTCAACTGGAGGGCATGTTTAACCGATGACCATGTTCAACCAGAGACAATGTTTAACCGATGACCATGTTCAACTGGAGAGCATGTTTAACCAATGACCATGCTAAACTGGAGAGCATGTTTAACCAATGACCATGTTAAACTGGAGAGCATGTTTAACCAATGACCATGTTAAACTGGAGAGCATGTTTAACCAATGACCATGTTCAACTGGAAAGCATGTTTAACCAATGACCATGTTCAACTGAACACAATGTTTAACCAATGACCATGTTCAACTGGAGAGCATGTTTAACCAATGACCATGTTCAACTGGAGACAATGTTTAACCGATGACCATGTTCAACCAGAGATCATGTTTAACTGGAGAGCGTGTTTAACCGATGACCATGTTCAACCAGAGATCATGTTCAACTGGAGACAATGTTTAACCGATGACCATGTTCAACCAGAGATCATGTTTAACCGATGACCATGTTCAACCAGAGATCATGTTCAACTGGAGACAATGTTTAACCGATGACCATGTTCAACCAGAGATCATGTTTAACTGGAGAGCGTGTTTAACCGATGACCATGTTCAACTGGAGATCATGTTTTTGCCAAAGACCACGTTCAACATGTTGAACCGGATATCATATTTGACCAATGTCCATGCTCAACTGGAGATCGTGTTTGAGCCTATGTCATCCGAAAAAAACATAATCACACAACGTTTGTGTTTGCTCAGAGACCACGTTCAACCAATGTCCATATTCAACAAGAGACTATGTTCAGCAAAAGTCTATGTTCAGTCAGAGACCATATGCACGTAAAGACTATGTTCAACCAGGTAAACTGTGTTTTACCTTTTCAGCTATCCATCAGCCACCCAAAAACAATTACTTAGGTCTAACCTAAGACAATGTTTAGCCAAACTACAGTATGTTTATTCACACAACCAGTGTCTAAAGTACATGTTTATCCAAAGCCTGTCTCATCCTAACAACTGTGTTCACCCAAAGGTCATGTTAATGCAAAAAGATAATGTTCATTTTTAAAAAACATGTCCATATTCAACCCCTCCTTCTTATTTGTGGTACTGATGGTCTTGTGTTTCCTAGGGTGAGCTATTGAAAGCCCAGCCCTGTAATCTATCATGTTTAACTTCAAGATGTTCGTGAAGATGTTCTGGAAAAGGTTCAATTGAGGCTGGAAGTAGGTTTTGCCAGAGGGCAGCTCCACGGGAGAAGGGTTCCAAATGCCTAAATGAAAGTCTGTTGGCCGGAAACCTGATGTTTTACCGCCGAGCATTGCTCCCGAGTCATTAAGAACTCAAGCTCTGCAGAATATGAAAGCAGCTTCGCGATCGAGCTTGATTTCATGGACGGTTACAAAACAAAATGAAATCTCAGACTTTGAGGCAAATTTTCCTTGAAATTAGAATGCGCAGAATTGAATAGCTTTTGTATTTTAGCTACACTGTGCTTTCTCATCCGTGAAGGGAACTAATTCTTTTGCTCTCTCAGCGCTGTGTGTTTTTTCCCTCGCCATAGGCCTCAGCTTGTTCTGCCATAGCTTTGTCCTTTTCCGCTGTAATTTCCCTGCTTCTGAGTCCATGCCACTGGGCGCAGCTGCCTGCCAGCACCCCCAACCCTGAGAATGTACAGTAAAGCATCATTATTACAATTTCTGGGTCACCCAGGGAACACGCCGTCCCAAGGGCAGCTTCAGGGACTCGCATTTGTTGTGGTGCCTAGTTGTGGTGTTGCCATTACTCTGGAAGAGATACAGGAAGAGGAATGGACATTTCCTCCTATATGGGGAAAGCATAGTGACAAGACAGCCATGGGTTTTTGGAGGTTGTCTGTGGTGTCGCTAATGATAACCCAGTTATAAGAGCGGTCAGCACAGGCTTGGAATTGGGATTTCCCATGCACCAACTTATAAAATGTTCCAAATGGTTAAAGTTGAGTATGTATAGCAGCCAATAGAAACACAAATACATCATGTCTGAGACCAGTATGACTAGGTGGTGGTGTATTCTGTGAAAAGGCAGACCTCCACCACTGTTAGAGCTCTAATGAATTGCCTTGAGACTGACATCCATGTTTTTGAGGTGGGGTTGCTGTTGTTACCATCATCTGGGGAACGGTTTGGTGGTACATTAGAGTGAACTCCACCGTTATCAAGGGTACGCCTCTCTAGAACCAGAACCCAAATTTAGAAACGTCATATTTAGTTTGTTACTAAACTAATACATTTATATTCTCAATGACATTTAGCTCAAAACCCAAAAATCGCAATCACGTTCGCTTAAAGATCATATTTGACCAATGATCAGCTTCAACCAAAGTCCCTGTACAATGTTCAGTCAAAGACCATGTTCACCAAAAACCTTTTTCAGCTAAGACTGTATTCAAACAAGGACTGTGTTTGTAACTAACCAAAGGCAATGCTCAACTGAACTTCCTTAACTGTGTTCAGTGGCACATGTCTGGCCACCATCACTGTAAAAGCTCCAGTTGATAATTGCTTTATATAATTCATAATTTGCCGTATATTAGGATAACATTGTATCTTAATGTAATGTATATTGTTTGTATTTAAGTGCTGTAAGGGACTACGCACCTACATTTCTCACTCACCTTCACACCTGTAAAAATGTGACGTGACAAAAGAAGTGATTTGATTTGCCTTGAGACTGACATCCATGTTTTTGAGGTGGGGTTGCTGTTGTTACCATCATCTGGGGAACGGTTTGGTGGTACATTAGAGCGAACGCTACTGCTAACAAGGCTACGCCTCTCTAGAACCAGAACCCAAATTTAGAAACTTCATATTTAGTTTGTTACTAAACTAATACATTTATATTCTCAACGACATTTCGCCCAACAATCACGTTCGATCATATTTGACCAATGACCAGCTTCATCCAAAGTCCCTGTACAATGTTCAGTCAAAGACCATGTTTATCAAAAACCTTTTTCAGCTAAGACTGTATTCAAACAAGGACCATGTTTGTAACTAACCAAAGGCAACGCTCAACTAAACTGCCTTAACTATGTTCAGTGGCACATGTCCCCTCACCATCACTGTAAAAGCTCCAGTTGATAATTGCTTTATATAATTTATAATTTGCTGTACATTAAGATAAACATTGTATCTTAATGTCATGTATATTTTTTGTATTTAAGTGCTGTAAGGGACTACGCACCTACGTTTCTCACTCACCTTCACACTTGTGAACATGTGACGTGACAATAGAAGTGATTTGATTTGCCTTGAGACTGACATCCATGGTTTTGAGGTGGGGTTGCTGTTGTTACTATCATCTGGGGAACTTTTTGGTGGTACATTAGAGCGAACGCTACCGGTAACGAGGGTACGCCTCTCTAAAACCAGAACCCAAATTTAGAAACTTCATATTTAGTTTGTTTTTAAATTAATACATTTACATTCTCAATGACATTTCACTCAAAACCCAACAATCACCCAACAGTCATGTTCGATCATATTTGACCAATGACCAGCTTCAACCAAAGTCCCTGTACAATGTTCAGTCAAAGACCATGTTCACCAAAAACCTTTTTCAGCTAGGACTGTATTCAAACAAGGGACGAGTTCATAACCAACCAAAGGCAAAGCTCAACTAGACTCCCTTAACTATGTTCAGTAGCCCATGTCGGGCCACCATCACTGTAAAAGCTCCAGTTGATAATTGCTCTGGGACTGACGTCCATGTTTTTGAAATGGCTTTGCTCTTATTAGTCTTGTCCACCACTAACAAGGGTACACCTTACTAAAACCAGCAGCCAAATGTAATACATCGAATACATCTGTCCGACTAGCGACCACCTTCAACTAGAAACCATGTTCTACCACAGTCCATGTTCAATCAGAGACCATGTTCAGTCAAAGTCTACGTATCCCAACAAGCACCATCTAACCAAGGGCAATGCTCAACTAAACCGTCCAGCCACCATCACTGTAAAAGCTCTAGTTGCTAATTTCTTTGGGAGGCGGCATCGTTCCTATTAGTCTTGTCTGGGGAAAGCTTCTGGTGCTAGATCAGACTGAAATCCAATACTAACAATGGTACGCTCTGAAACCAGCACCCAAATGTAGCATCTTCACATTCACAGATACGTTTGTTCCCAACCTAGTCCCAACCTTCATTCTCACCGATGTTTAGCTCTTAAGGTTGCCCATGGTTGTTCTTGGTATGGGACTATGCTGTTATATGAAAGTCCAGTTCTGCAGGTTCTGTGTTCATTTCCTTCCCTATCCCAGCTGAACAATCCCTAACCCTGACAGAACATTGGATAATTAGAACAAGAAATCACTATCACAGTATATCAGTTATCAAGGTCAGTGATCAAAATCACATTGGAGTCCAGGCTGGTCTCAATTTCCCAGCAGAAGTGTAGACAAAGAGAGCCACAGCAGTGGACTCGTCTGTTCAATCTGCGGAAACAAAGCGTGTTTCAAATACAGGCCAACCATTTTTCTCCAGCAAATCAAATAACCACAGAGGCCTGACAAGGTGCGATTTATTGCCTTCCTTCCTTGCTTGTTGTTAGGTCCACAGTCAAACTGTACAAAACGCGTTGTGGACCCTGGGATGGCTGAGACTCTTTTTCGGAAAACATTAAGACGTTTGTTGTCTGTAAACTGGCTATATTAGCTCGGTGGCAGGAGCGTTTTAGTGCAGCGTATTGGAATTTAGAGTGTTTTAAGCTGTAACAATCAGAGATAGTTTGAGTTCTTGTTGGACATTCATTGCTTTGTGCTGTGTTTGATGCTTGTCTACCTATGTAGTTGGAATTGCTGGTGCACTGTGACTGTTAGTGTTAATGCTAATATGAGTTTTTGCTCCTAGCCAATGGGATGCAAGTATGAAATGGGAGGATGAAATAATAAAATTTAACATTTTGATTGGTGAACACTTTTCACCTCATTCTATATGAGCTCAGGCCGAGAGAAGTCGGCGTCGTTCCTGGATCTGCTTAAATCTGCTTACTTCTAGCTTTCCATTTGCCATATACCCTGTTCACAGGCGATGGTGTTGGGAAGTGTTCCTGAGCCCGTTCTGTGATTTCACAACAGAATCGGGTCTGACTGTACAGGTTTTGGCCTTGTCTCTTACGTACAGTGGTTTTCTGCTCATGATGATGTTATGTAGTGTAGATGCTTGTTGCTAATGAGGTTGAGAAACGTTTTCTTGAATTTTGGTAGCTGGCTAGCGACCATTCTGCTGCGCAAAGGGAAATCGACTCAATGTTAAGATTCACTAGGACACTGGTTGCGTGGAACTACTAGCAGTTTTATAGATCATACACAATAATGCTTGTCTACCTATGTAGCTGGAATTGCTGGTGCACTGTGACTGTTAGTGTTAATGCTAATATGAGTTTTTGCTCCTAGCCAAAGGGAAAGGGCACCAAGTAATCTCTGTTGCACGCTACTGCTTGACGTGTGAATGCATTCCAGTGGTGAGGGTTGAGAGTCAGCTCGGGGTAAAATCTGTAACATAGTTATTCGTAGGGAGGCAGTGATAGCACAGTAAATAGTACAATATGTAGAGTACAGAACATGCTAACGTTAGCCTTTTCGCTTAGTGGCCATTAGCGCTACAGGTAAACACTCATTTCCTACATGTGGAGTCAGCTCATGTCAGTTCAGGACATTATCTGGAGAACAGACCCGTTGTTGGGTAACAAAATCCTTTAGCCTTGTTTTAACCTTTAGCTTAGCATCCAGGTAACCCATAAGGCCCCACCTGTGCAGCTCTTCCAATGGTCATCCAGGCCTGGTTGTTGTGGCCTGCTGCTTCACAACAGCATGACTGACTAGCATTAACTGAACTGTTGACTTGAGAAATTCTGGCGCTAAGCAAATTCTAGCTCAGTTTTTGTTGAGCTAGAAAAGCTGCGGCATGCTAATAAGCTAACTACACCGCTAAACCAAAAGTCAGGGGATTTCAGTGCGAGACATGGAAGCAGAAGACCTACCAGAGTTCTTCTGTTAACACATGACATCGGACACAGTGCCTAACCTGTGCTGGTGAGGTTGCTAACTGGCAACACGTGGCATGGGCATGGTACCAGTCGGGGTGCACGTCTCATGAAAGGAAGCCATGGACCCCATAAACAGGGCACTGTGCAGGCTAGTGGTGGTTTAGTACAGGTGTGGGATGTCTTCTCATGGCATGGGTTGGGTCAACTGGTCCACCTAGGCACGTCAATAACCTGTGCCTGACTTCATGTACACCTACAATGACATGATATTCCAGCAAGGTAATGAACCATGGGTCCATGTTTGGTGCAAGAAGTGTTCTGGAGAGTCCTAACGAATGGTGTTGCCCACACATTTGCCCAACTGAGGCATGCCACTCTCACGGCTTGTTTAAACTCTGATTATACATATCAACTTGCCATGGGCATGCTGGTCAGTGTTCAGGCTTACTCCCATGATAACACCTTACAGTGTAAGTTAAGGTAAGGTGTGGCCATTCCCAAGCAGTTCTCTGAGGTAAGGCCACTTACAGTGTTGGTGTACGTATACAGTGATCACCACTGTGGTACTTTCTACTGGTAGGTGTCTCCATTGGTGTTCAGTTGGGATCTGTAGTAGTAATTTACAAATATATATATATATATATAATATATATTATATATATATATATATAATATTTTAAAACATCTAATATACTTTATGTATGAATCTATAGGTCTTCTGTAACAGCCTGGAAAGCTCTGAGGGTTCTCCACTGGCCGGAAAGATCTGCTGAGTACTGTTTGTTGAGTTTTCCAACTTGGAGCTTTAAAATTCAACCGTAGACTTGCGAGTTGGCTTCGTAGAGAGGGAGGCAAAGCATGTGATTAGCGACTCAGACCACTTTCATGCTTTCTGCCGCAGGTCTTCTGAGGACGTTCTTTATGAGCTCAACGGCTGAGGACTAGACAAACATGCCTCAGATACTTCCTCTAAATGACGTTAATGTCTGGGATCTGTACGGCGCAGACAAACATCAGATGGTTCCATGACCTATGCTATAATTCATCGGCAGCCGCAATGCAAGACTTAACGTTAATGATAGAGCAGCTGGTTCAGCCGTATGTTTTGATGTGCTTTGTTTGTTTGTTCTGTGTCTTCAGTACATACAGCTCAGAAACTTGAGGAAACTCCAACTCCGCAAACTTAACGAGGTCTTCTGAGAATCTCTACTGTCTGCTCTGTCCGACTGGCTGCTCTTCCCGCCGTGTTTGATCCGTCCTGGTGTATGGTTTTGTAAAACGTCCCATGCCGCCGCCATTCACCTTGCTTTGGTAAACAAGCTGCTTTAATCAAGGCTGAACGCTGTTGAACGTCTGCTTCTGCTTTTCATTGCCACTGAAAAGGCCAAAAAGCCAGAACGTAGGTGCTGAACATTAGTGCTGCGCACTTTGATCGGCAGCCACTTTGAAGATCTTGTGTTCCTGTTTAATTACTCTTCTAGGAAAGCCCGTTGAACCACACACACTCCACTGCTATGGATACCCTTAATGTGAGTAGGCCTCACAGGTAACCACTAGCTTGCACACTTTCCACCTCGAGACTCGAAACTTGATTGGGACCCCAGAAGTCTGTGGCTGGATTTGAACTTGGACCCAGAGACACAAGACTTGAGTTCAGCTGCTGTCCTAATAATTTCATAGTGCTCCGTATGTTTTCAGTATATATACAGGGGTTGGACAATGAAACTGAAACACCTGGTTTTAGACCACAATCATTATTAGTATGGTGTAGGGCCTCCTTTTGCAGCCAATACAGCGTCAGTTCGTCTTGGGAATGACATATACTGCGTCCTGCACAGTGGTCAGAGGGAGTTTAAGCCATTCTTCTTGCAGGATAGTGGCCAGGTCACTACACGATGCTGGTGGAGGTTCGTCCTTCTTGGTGGTATGCTGACATTACCCTGGATACCGTGGCTCTTGATACATCACAAAGACTTGCTGTCTTGGTCACAGATGCGCCAGCAAGACGTGCACCAACAAATCTGTCCAGCAAGACGTGCACCAACAGTTTGTCAGAAAACTCTATTGAACTCTGGTATGTGCACCCATAATGTTGTGGCTGCATTGCCAGTACCTCCCACACTTTTGAGCAGAACCCCTGTGCTATACTGTACCTGCTAACTGAACCCAATTTTCATATTTCACACTCTCCAGCTCTTACTGGTGGGGGGGGGTGCAGATGTGCAGTTGATGGCTTCCGGGGGGGGGGGCGTGAATGATTTCGGCTGATGGCGAGGCTGGTCCAATTTAAAGTTTTGGAAAGCCATGAGACCTCCCACACTAAAACTTCCTTTCGCAGACAGTTTTACTGTTTGGCCCGCAGTTTCATTGTCCAACCCCTGTATATATACTGTATATATATATATAGCTCAGACGTGCAGGTCACCCATGCAAGTATGAAATGGGAGGATGAAATAATAAAATTTAACATTTTGATTGGTCGGGCAATCAAACACTTTTCACCTCATTCTATATGAGCTCAGGCCCAGAGAAGTCGGCGTCGTTCCTGGATCTGCTTAAATCTGCTTACTCTAGCTTTCCATTTGCCATATACCCTGTTCACAGGCGATGGTGTTGGGAAGATTTCACAACAGAATCGGGTCTGACTGTACAGGTTTTGGCCTTGTCTCTTGCATACAGTGTTTTTCTGCTCATGATGGTGTTATGTAGTGTAGATGCTTGTTACTAATGCAGGTTGAGAAACGTTATTCTTGAATTTTGGTAGCTGGCTAGCGATCATTCTGCTGCGCAATCGGAAAACGAATGTTAAGAATTACTAGGACACTGGCTGTGTGGAACTACTAGCAGTTTTATAGATCATACACAATAATGCTAACATACCTCACCTGACACCTGTGACTCAAACGTACCAAATAGCAATATGCAGTACCTCCACGTGCACAACAGTTGTGATTCAACTTGGCATGTACTGAACAAGGTTCTGGATGTAGGCCACCTCAATGTTCAGACACAGTTCCCTGTAGACTAGGATTTTAGCCACTGCTGGTAGACCTGTATGACCGTATGCTTACATACACCTGCCGACTCAGCTACTTCCTTCACACTATAGTCTTTGGCCACGCCCACATGCAGTCACACCTTTTAGCCAATCATTAACATGCTTTGGAGCCATTTTCCACACATGGAACGAGACATTCCCTGCACTGTAGCACCTCTTCCCAATCTATGGATCCCGTCACTCACACCCGGAAGTATTTATAAGCTGTATGAGGAACTTTCCAGATTAAAAAAAGGAAAAAAAAAGCCTAATATAAACTGCAGTCACAAAAAATCGTCATAAAAAAACGCAATTAGCTGTTTGGCCCAAACCAGTCAGCCGCAATAAAGCTGACAATGAGAATACAAACCAGTAGAGCATTAATAATGAGCTACATGGATGATCTTTCCTTCCTGAAGAGCTGCTTGCTAGGCCAGCTCACCCTTACTGAGGTTTACATAAGTATTCTTAACAGGCAATATATCATACGCCAATGCATTAAGTGCGTCCTTTAAATTTATCATGAAGATGACAGGGATTGAGTGAACATCATCTTTAATGTATGGCTGAATGACTGTCAGAATGCCTGGAGGGCAAAACGGGCCATGGCCTGTTCATCAATCACCGCAACGAGACCTGTAGTGACGGTATTTCCCAGGCATCACTGCTGCATTAGAGAAACGCTCATTTCCTATAAAAACAATTACCATGAAAGGGTTGCCACATTTGGAGCCTGGAGTTTGCTGAAAAGAATGTGTGTATATGAAACTTCCAGCAAAGGTCGAGTAAATATTATATACACTCATCATCAAAAAGAGTAGCTGCACAAATATAGCTGCACCCAGAAGGAATCAGCCAATGGGCATGAAACTTGGCAGGCATGACACCTGAACATGATTCAAGTTTCACGTAAGCAGGAGCCTTAGCGTTGTACCTGACTGACCCAATAGCCATTTGGGATTGCCAGCATTCAGTGAGCAGTGATGTCCCCATGAGTCTTTCTGTTAGTGCCAGCACCATTGACATGGTTGGACCACGCAGGACTACATGTACACAGATGGTCACAACGACTGTCCTTAACACCACGTCAACGTCGCCAAAGACTGCAATGGTGTCCTATCAGACTGTGATGGGGAGACTCAGACTGGCAGAGGTTCATCTTCAGTGAAGGATCCTGCTTTGTCTTGGTGGAGACGACCAACGAATCCGTGTGTGGAGGCACCGTGGTCAGCAGCAAGACGAACGGCTTGTTGTCACGCCCACATGTCCAGAAGGCCCGGTGTCACTCCACCTTCACCCCTCCTGCATGATTAACTGCATTGAGCTGAACTCGGAAACAGTTGTATCCCACCAGTGATGTGCACACGGATGAGCGTGATTAACAGACAGGAGGCGTCGGCCTCCTAACGAGCTAAAATGAGAAGAATTCAGAATTCATGTTTAGTGCGTGCTGCTTTATTATTGGACACCTGTATAACGAAAAGAGGAAACCACATACGGGTCTTGCGGGGAATCGCTCTCTATGCCGGTCCCTCTGGGCTGTGCACAGATGCTGAAAGAGCTGGTTCTGGATGGTGAGATATATACGCCCTCAAAGCAAGAAGTACAGTGAGCACCTGAAGAACATGTTCCACCATGCTGTTTTATGCGTGGCCTGCTGACTTCTGCTTACGGACTAACGACTGGCCATCTCCAGATATGAAATCACTCAGCTCTCAGACCAGTAGAAAGTGTGAATTGAATGAATTTGAAGGACATCTCTCTCTCTCTCTCTCTCTCTCTCTCTCTCTCTCTCTCTCTCTCTCTCTCTCTTCTCTCTCTGTCTTTCTCTCTATTTCAGTCTCTCTCTCTCTCTCTCTCTCTCTCTCTCTCTCTCTCTCTCTCTCTCTCTCTCTCTCTCTGTCTTTCTCTCTATTTCAGTCTCTCTCTCTCTCTGTCTTTCTCTCTATTTCAGTCTCTCTCTCTCTCTCTCTCTGTCTTTCTCTTTCTCTCTCTTTCAGTCTCTTTCTCTCTCTTTTAGTCTCTCTCTCTCTCTCTGTCTCTGTTTTTCTCTTTCTCTCTCTCTCTCTCTCTCTCTGTCTTTCTCTTTCTCTCTCTTTCAGTCTCTCTCTCTCACTGTCTCTCTCTTTCTCTTTCTCTTTCTTTCCATCTCTCTCTCTCTCTCTCTCTTTCCGTCTCTCTCTCTCTCTCTGTTTTTCTCTTTCTCTCTCTTTCAGTCTCTCTCTCTCTCTCTCTGTCTTTCTCTTTCTCTCTCTTTCAGTCTCTCTGTCTCTCACTGTCTCTCTCTTTCTCTCTCTGTCTTTCTCTTTCTTTCCATCTCTCTCTCTCTCTCTCTCTCTCTCTCTCTCTCTCTCTCTCTCTCTCTCTCTCGCTCTCTCTGTCTTTCTCTTTCTCTCTCTTTCAGTCTCTCTCTCTCTCACTGTCTCTCTCTTTCTCTCTCTCTGTCTTTCTATTTCTCTTTCTTTCCATCTCTCTCTCTCTCTCTCTCTCTCTCTCTCTCTCTCTCTTTCCGTCTCTCTCTCTCTCTCTCTCTCTCTCTCTCTCTCTCTCTCTCTCTTTTCTGTCTCTCTCTCTATGTCTCTCCCCCTCTCTCTCTCTCTTTGTCTCTCTAGCTTTATCTATCTAACTTTCTGTCTCTCTCTCTTTCTCCCTTTCTGTCTCTCTCTATGTCTCTCCCCCTCTCTGTCTCTCTCTCTTATTGTTCTCTCTCCCTCCACTCCTCTTTTTTTTCTTTGACTTTCTTTCTCTTTTATTTCTATTTCTCTCTCTCCTCTTTCTCTCTTGATCTCCCTTGTTCTTATATAGTACTCTCTTTTCTCTCTTTTTCCCTTTACTGTCCCTCTTTCTTTTTTGCATCTTTCTTTCTTTCGTTCTTGATGGGTTCAGTAGAGCCTGGGAATCATTTCAGCACCCAAGCGAGCACAGGTACCATGTAACTGGATGTAGCAAAAGCAGGTATGTTTCAGACAGACTCCCTAACATTTCATAACTTCATGGTTGCAGTGAAGGAAATCCACCTCCACACGTAGCCACGTAGCTGCAATGGAGTGTCACTTGGGCATTCGGCTGAATAGGCTCCATAGCTGCAGTGTAGGATCGACTGACCACATCAACTGAAATTCCTTAACAGCCCCACATGGTTTGGATGTGAGGAAGTGGGCACGTGATTTGCTAATGCTAATCGAGTTATAAGCTTATATGTTATATGCTAGCTACATTAGCTTAGCAGCTTTAGCGTAAAGCTACGAGAGGAAGCTGGGAGGCTAGCATTGAGGCTAAGGAGAAAGCAGTGTACAGTAGGTGCCAGATTACGACCCGGCTGTTCCTTGGCATTTGCACTCTCTGCATGTCGATGTGCTCGGAGACGAGAGCGACTGTCCTTTTCGGGATATTAAATTAAGTAAGGAATGTGTAAACATCCATAGCAGTCGGTAATTAGCGTGAGCGAGGCTAAGCAAACAGAGAATGCCCAGCGTGGTAAGGGGGTTGTGTGTTATGGTGGCAGCTCCTCGGTCGGCAGTGTGAGCGAGCGCAGGGCTAGCGTGATGGGTCTGTGTGGTTCTGGTGGGTCATTAATTTCTGTAGTGGGGAATCCTCGTTTTCTCAACTAGCTGATGTTTATTGGCTCGACGTGTCAATGAACTCCGCCCACAGAAGACAGAGAGCAGCCGTGTCATCATGTCTCAGTGGGGATCATGTGAGGTAACTGAATGACTTTGAAGGACATCTCTCTCTCTCTCTCTCTCTCTCTTTCAATCTCTCTCTCTCTCTCTCTCTCTCTGTGTCTCTCCCTGTCTCTCTCTCTCTCTCTGTCTTTCTCTTTCTCTCTCTTTCCGTCTCTCTCTCTCTCTCTTTCCATCTCTCTCTCTTTCTTTCTCTGTCTTTCTCTTTCTCTTCCCTTCCGTCTCTCTCTCTCTCTCTCTCTCTTTCATCTCTCTCTCTCTCTTTCTTTCTCTCGTTCCGTCTCTCTCTCTCTCTCTCTCTCTCTCTCTCTCTCTCTCTCTCTTTTATCTCTCTCTCTCTTTCTCTCACTCTCGTTCTGTCTCTCTCTCTCTCTTTCATCTCTCTCTCTTTCTCTCTCTCTCTCTCTCTCTCTCTCTCTCTCTCTCTCTCTCTGTCTTTCATCTCTCTCTCGCTCTTTCTCTATCTCTCGTTCCGTCTCTCTCTCTCTCTCTCTCTCTCTCTCATTCCGTCTCTCTCTCTCTTTCATCTCTCTTTCTTACTCATTCTCTCTCTCTCGTTCCATCTCTCTCTCTCGTTGTCTCTCTAGCTCTATCTATCTAACTTTCTGTCTCTCTCTCTTTCTCCCTTTCTCTCTCTCTCTCTTTGTCTCTCCCCCTCTCTCTCTCTCTCTCTTATTTGCTCTTATTGTTCTCTCTCCCTCCACTCCTCTTTTTTTCTTTGACTTTCTTTCTCTTTTATTTTAATTTCTCTCTCTCCTCTTTCTCTCTTGATCTCCCTGATTCTTATATAGTACTCTCTTCTCTCTCTTTTTTCCTTTACTGTCCCTCTTTCTTTTTTGCATCTTTCTTTTTATTTCTTTCTCTCTCTTTCTTTCTTTCTTTTTTTCTCTGTGTGTGTCTCTCTCTCTCTACTTCCATCTCCCTTTTCGCTACTTTACCTTCCTCCCCCACCCCCATGTAAATATGGAGGTATAGATTGATCTATTGATGAATGAGTGATCTGAGTGAGTTGGGTGAGTATGAGTGTGTGCGGTAGAGAGAGGCGTCTCGAGGAACGGAGGTTTATCAGGCGTCTCACTGCCGGAGTGAGAGTGTCCGCTGTGGGTATGTGTGACCCGTGAAATGAGTATTATTGTGAGATGGAATTTATGTATGGGGGAGCGGCGACATAACTCTGTATTCACGTCGCCCTCCCCCACACTGACCTTGCAGTCTGCTCTACAGGAACCACCACCAAACACCAAACTCCCCTTGTATTAAGATTAACAGGAATGAGGATATGCAGTGCACAGGTACAGCAGAGAGGTGTAAACAGTTTTACTGACCACTGTCGGTTATACATACACACATATATATTGCAAATATATATCAGAATCAGAATCTCTTTATTTCACCAAATATGTTACACATACAAGGAATTTGTCTTGGTGAGAGCAACACGTATGACAAGTAACAAAAACACAGAACACAGATTATTTACAGTATTAAACTAAAGGAAAATTACACTAAACAATAAATAGGGTCGGGGATAAATTAAAAAAGTAAAAAGTACTAAAGGTAATAAAGAGCTGAAGAAGCTGAGAGATGTGAAACAGATTTAGTTGAAAAATATTATATATAGAAAGTTACAGATGACCTGAATATTTACAGAAAGAGAACATCTGTACAGGTGTGCAAATAGGCAGAGTGCTGATAGCTGTTCAGTCCGGTTTGGTACAGTTCAGTTGTATGTTTTGAGGTTTACAGTGGGAGGTGTCCACTGTGGTTGAGGAGCGCTACAGCTCTGGGGAAAAAGCTGTTAGCATGACGTGTTGTGCTGGTTTTGATGGACCGCAGTCTTCTACCAGAGGGGAGTGTCTGGAAGAGGAGGTGTCCAGGATGTGAGGGGTCAGATGTAATTTTGCCAGCACGCTTCCTCACCCTGCTGGTGTAGATCTGCTGAAGTGATTGCAGGTTCCATCCAACGATCCTCCCTGCTGTCCTGATGATGCGCTGGAGTTTGGTTCTTTCTTGTGAGGTGGAGAAACCAAACCAGTTATGGATAGTTATGGAGGCTGTGAGAATGGACTCGATGATCGTTGTGTAGAACTGGATCATCAGGGTCTGTGGCAGGTTGAATTTCTTGAGCTGTCTCAAGAAGATATATATAAACATTATATCACACATTATATCTTTTAGCAAGGTTGAAGTTGTTTCCTATTTAATCAAATGTTCTGTTCCACCAGCTTGTACAGCAATTCCACAAAACATGTTGTGCCATAGAAAGCCAACTTCATCTGTCGCATCTTTCACTTCAGCTCCTGGACAACTGTTAGCTTGCTCTGCACATTTCCACCTTAATTACCATCACAACCCCAACAGCAGCCTGTAAGTAGCAGCCATGCTGTGTGATCGTATCCATGTTTCCCTTAGGAGCAGATCACCTTAAACAGAGAGTTCCATAGTGAGGAACAGCTTTAATCTACAGTGTGTCGATGTCCAGAAGGAAAGCCAGTAGCTAGTATGGGTAGCATTAGCTACTAGCATTAGCTCTAAGTAATTAGCATAGCTAACTAAATACAGTAGTATGAGGGGGGAGCTTATTTAAATAGAGGTTCATTTTGTTTTGTCTGTTTCTACATGTTGTGTCTGTGTGATCATTGCGGTGTCTCACTGTAAACCAGCCAATCAGAGCACAGCTCATCTGATTATTCATGAGCTCACGGAAAAAGGGAAAACAGCTTGTTTTATTCTAGGACCATTTGGAGACCTCTGTGGTGGAAATGTGTAATGCAAACATGTGGGAGAGCTTTGTAATGTGGGTTGTGCTTAGAACCACTTTGCTGAATGGATGAATCTGGTGATTGTAAACATGCTGGAAAAATATTGATAGAGAACTCTGAATGAAGGATATCTATTCCAAGGTTATGAGTGAATTATCCACTATTGCCCGTCATGTCTTCCTCAATGTAATGGGTTTGCATTTGGAACATTGACCTGCACCTTCTTTTTGAGCCTGTGTGTATAATATATATTGCGTATAACGTATATTTTTATATATATATATATATATATATATATATATATATATATATATATATATACACAGGGGTTGGACAATGAAACTGAAACACCTGTCATTTTAGTGTGGGAGGTCTCATGGCTAAATTGGACCAGCCTGGTGGCCAATCTTCATTAACTGCACTAAGGTTCAGTTAGCAGGTAAGAGCACAGTTCTGCTCAAAATACTGCAATGCACACAGCATTATGGGTGACATACCAGAGTTCAAAAGAGGACAAACTGTTGGTGCACGTCTTGCTGGCGCATCTGTGACCAAGACAGCAAGTCTTTGTGATGTATCAAGAGCCACGGTATCCAGGGTAATGTCAGCATACCACCAAGAAGGACGGACCTCCACCAGCATCACGTAGTGACCTGGCCACTATCCTGCAAGAAGAATGGCTTAAAATCCCTCTGACCACTGTGCAGGACGCAGTATATGTCATTCCCAAGACCAACTGACGCTGTATTGGCCGCAAAAGGAGGCCCTACACCATACTAATAAATGACTGTGGTCTAAAACCAGGTGCTTCAGTTTCATTGTCCGACCCCTGTATTTCTACAATAGTCCATTTCTACAGTAGTCTATTTCTACAATTGTCCATTTCAACTATGTGCAAAAAACCTCTTATCTTATCTTATATGTGTATATAAAGACGCATATCATGGTACAAAAATATTAGAACTGTGGTTTCACTGCATTAGAGTTAAGTTACAGATCTTTGGTGCACCCAGGAAGTGTTAAGTCAGAATGAAGGACATCCAAACTCAATGCAAACTTGTGCCTAAACAGTGCAACCCAGGCCAGGCATCCTTCGAATGACCTTCTAACCCATCGTCTGTGTTTACACAGCTGCACATCGATACCATCATAAACGCCCTGCCATATTCCCCCCCTCCTCTATTATCCAGCTTGATTTACGGGTGCAGGAGGTGGCGTATTCTATCAATATTCTAAAAGCAGTCTGCAGTGAGGTGAGTGATCTGATAGAGGGCGTAAATCTGGCCTGTGTTAGCACATTAGCATGCTAACGGTGGGCCTGCACTTTTGGCTAGGGCAGATGTTTGGATTGGCAGGTCGTCCGTCCTGCCTGTCACCGTTAATCACGGAGAAGCTCGCTTTGGATGTGTGTTTGCGGTGCGGAGAGAAAAAGAAAGAGTGTGTGCGAGGGAGAGATAGCAAAAAGAGTGTTTGGGAGAGGTAACGTGTGGATGTGTGTGTGTATGTGTGTGTGTGTGTGTGTTGACCTTGGGGGGCTGCGCCTCAGGACACCTCTAAAGCACTGTTTAAAGCTGTTAGAGCAGCTACTGTCCCGGCCCATTCACATCACCCACCAACCAGGGCTTATGAATTATTCACCGCGCCAATAAAGCAACCGGTGCAGTTGCTCTCACACATCCACATCGCAATAAACGCGAGAGTACACACGCGCTGCTCTGTTTTCATATATTATATACACAAATCCAAAAGTACCCAGACACCCGGAGTTAAGCTGCAGCCATTGCTAACACGTTTGTTCAATATTGCAGCACAGTGTAATTTCCTTGGAGAAGCATTGCCGATAGAATGAGGCGCTCTGGAACAGCCGCATATTAACCTCAGGTCACCAAGGCTAATGTCAAGCTTCAGCTAGAGGGGTGTAAAGCCTAACATCTAACATCAGTCCCTGACCTCACTAATGTCCTCCTCACAGGAATGTTCCAACATTACAGTAGACATGCAGTTTAAATGATGTTGGAGTAATTAGCATTACAGATTCTCAGTTTTGATGAAATCACCAGGTAACCATTTATTAAAAAGTGCTATGAGTAACAGTTTAACGCTTTGGGGTCTCGGCGCATTGTTTGGATGATTGCATACCTTCTTGAATTTGGCCTAAGATACGATTAATATGTATTATATCAAATTGTTCACCATAATCTCGGCTCTCTCTATAACGATCTCCAATGCTATATGACCAATTAAGTTCCAGATGTAACAATAAGAGGTTAGTCTTTAGTGATTTCCTGAGGAAATCGTTGGTCATTGGTCAGTTGTACACAAAATGTAGATGAGCACACCAAGACGGAAGATACATGACCCCACGGTAATGTGGATTTGAAAGGACAACTAAAGATTCAGGAGAAGTTTGATCTGTATTTCGGCTGTATTGTGCCAAAGATAGAGAAATATATAGATATAGGGTTATCAAATTTGATGCACTAGAGGGTTCATGTTCAACATTTGAAATAACTGATGAGGATTTGTGTATTATATACAAAACTAACTAATAATAAAAATAAAACAACTATGCTGATGTAACATGAGCTGGGGGCTCGGACCTTCATACTAACTTTACTTGAGTTCAGACCCCAGAGACCCGACTGAGACTCCCACCATAGAAACTCAGAACTCAACTTGGGCCTCAGAAACTTGTGGCTTGTGACTCACACCTGGAGACACAAGGCTTGACTCGAACCCGAAGCTCAGAGACTCATGACTGAACTCATTTGTGACTGCTCTTACTTTCAGAGACTTGAGACAAACTTCAAGTCAGACTTGCACCGCAAAGACATGAGCCTTGCCTGATACTCACATCGTGGAGCCTCAAGACTTGACTGGCCTTTACATCACAAAGACTTGAGACTTGGACTTGCACCCCAGAGACACAAAACTTGACTCAGACTCGCATCTCAAAGACTTGTGACTTACCACTCACACCCCAGACATTTGAGACTCATCTCAGATTTACATCTTGGAGACTCAAGAGTCTGACTTGCACTCCAAAGACTTGAGACTTGCCTGACACTCGCATCGTAGAGAATCAAGACTTGACTGGCACTTACACCACAGAAACCTAAGACTCAGACTCGCACCCCAAAGACTCGTGACTTAACTGGCACTTACACTTGCCTGACACTCGCATCGTAGAGACTCAAGACTTGACTGGCACTTACACCACAGACACTTGAGACTCAGACTTGCATCCCAGACACACAAGACTTGACTCAGACTCGCATCCCAAAGACTTGTGACTTACCACTCACACCCCAGAGATTTGAGACTCATCTCAGATTTACATCTTGAAGACTCAATAGCCTGACTTGCACCCCAAAGACTTGAGTCTTGCCTGACACTCACATCTTAGAGACTCAAGACTTGACTGGCACTTAAATAACAGAAACCTAAGACTCAGACTCGCACCCAAAGACTCGTGACTTAACTGGCACTTACACTTGCCTGACACTCGCATCGTAGAGACTCAAGACTTGACTGGCCTTTACACCACAGACACTTGAGACTCAGACTTGCATTCCAGACACACAAGACTTGACTCAGACTCGCATCCCAAGGACTTGTGACTTACCACTTACACCCCAGAGATTTGAGACTCATCTCAGATTTACATTTTGGAGACTCGAGAGTCTGACTTGCACCCCAAAGACTTGAGACTTGCCTGACACTCACATCTTAGAGACTCAAGACTTGACTGGCACTTACAACACAGACACTTGAGACTCAGACTTGCATCCCAGACACACAAAACTTGACTCAGACTTGCATCCCAAAGACTTGTGACTTACCACTCACACCCCAGAGATTTGAGACTCATCTCAGATTTACATCTTGAAGACTCGAGAGTCTGACTTGCACCCCAAAGACTTGAGGCTTGCCTGACACTCACATCTTAGAGACTCAAGACTTGACTGGCACTTACACCACAGAAACCTAAGACTTAGACTCGCACCCCAAAGACTCGTGACTTAACTGGCACTTACACTTGCCTGACACTCACATCTTAGAGACTCAAGACTTGACTGGCACTTAAATAACAGAAACCTAAGACTCAGACTCGCACCCAAAGACTCGTGACTTAACTGGCACTTACACTTGCCTGACACTCGCATCGCAGAGACTCAAGACTTGACTGGCACTTATACCACAGACACTTGAGACTCAGACTTGCATCCCAGACACACAAGACTTGACTCAGACTCGCATCCCAATGACTTGTGACTTACCACTCATTTCCATCTTGAAGACTCGATAGCCTGACTTGCACCCCAAAGACTTGAGACTTGCCTGACACTCACATCTTAGAGACTCAAGACTTGACTGGCACTTACACCACAGAAACCTAAGACTCAGACTCGCACCCCAGAGACTTGAGACTCAAACTCACATCCTAGAAAGTAAAGACTTGACTCAGACTTGCACCCCAAACTCAAGACTCAAGTGGCGCTCACACCCCAGTGACTTGAGAATTGGATTTGCATCTTAAAGACTCGAGACCTGACTCAGTCTTGCATCTCAATACTCGAGAGCCGTTTCAGACCCCAGAGAGTCGAGACTCGGTTTGAACGTGTACACATCTCTGACAGAAACTTGATTACTGTTCTTTCATTCTTGTCTTCTGTAACATCCCAACCTTGTTACTCGATTACTACTGCAGTCAATAATGACAAGCCTCCACCACACGCGCGCTCTCACAGAAGCGTGTGTAAGCAGTGGAGGATGTGTGGGAGTGATTTGCTGTAGCAGATGGAAGCTCAACAGTCTTCTGGTGTGCATTAACCGTGTGGCCCCTATTTGATGTGTTTGTGTGTGTGCGTGTGTTTGTGTGTGTGTGTGTGTGTGTGTGTGTGTGTGTGGTAATGAACTCTGTATGTACTTGCTCATGCGGGCGTTACATTCACGTGTGCCTTTTTTTGCATGCATGTGTAACACTGCGAGAGAGCCGTCTATCCGCTGAAGCTCCACACACACGAACGCAGCCTCAGCTAAAGCTGCAGTGGCTGCGAAGGCCGCTCTTCACTGTGCTGTAGTGATGTAACTGAGAGCTGATCTCTATGGCGAAGGCTGAAGCTCTCCCCAGTCAGCCCCTGCTGTCCATGACAACCAGGCCGAGGAAGCTGTCCATGTTTGGGCCAGAACGGTTGTGATGTCACCTGAGTCGGTGGTAGGATGCAGTGGAGACTGGATACCGTAATCCGTGAAGAGAGAGAGACAGAGAGAGAGAGAGAGAGAGAGAGAGAGAGAGAGAGAGAGGGAGAGAGAGAGAGAGAGAGAGAGAGAGTGAGAGAGAGGGAGAGAGAGAGAGATAGAGAGAGAGAGGGTGGGTATACGTTGGCTATGGAATGTTTTGGAAGGCTTGGGTTTTCAGATTTATCATAAAGGGTCATATTCATGTTCCAATTTTCTCGTTCCACCTTAAATGGTGGTGTGGTTCCAGTCTGGTACTTGAGGTGGTATAATAGCTTCTGCACCATTTAAGGTGGAATGGGAAAAATACGAACAAGAAGCTGGTGAATGAGGAGCTGAATATCAGCTCCTGAACATACCTGCTGTGCCGTTTAAGGTGGAATGGCAAGATATAAAAAAGACATTGGTGAATGAGGAGCTAAATATCAACTCCAGGATAAACCTGCTGTGCTGTTTAAGGTGAAATGGGAAGATAGGAACAAGAAGTTGGTGATTGAGGAGCTGAATTTCAACTCAAGGATAAACCTGTTGTGCTGTTTAAGGTGGAATGGGAAGATAGGAACAAGAAGCTGGTGAATGAGGAGCTGAATATCAGCTCCAGAACATACCTGCTTTGTTATTTAAGGTGGAATGGGAAAATACAAACAAGAGGCTGGTGAATGAGGAGCTAAATGTCATCTCCAGAACTTACCTGCTGTGCCATTTAAGGTGAAATGGGAAGATAGGAACAAGAAGTTGGTGATTGAGGAGCTGAATTTCAACTCAAGGATAAACCTGTTGTGCTGTTTAAGGTGGAATGGGAAGATAGGAACAAGAAGCTGGTGAATGAGGAGCTGAATATTAGCTCCAAAACATACCTGCAGTGCTGTTTAAGGTGGAATGGGAAGATACAAACAGTAAGCTGGTGAATGAGGACCTAAATGTCATCTCTAGAACACACCTGCTGTGCTGTTTAAGGTGGAATGGGAAGAGACAAACAGTAAGCTGGTGAATGAGGACCTAAATGTCATCTCTAGAACACACCTGCTGTGCTGTTTAAGGTGGAATGGGAAAAATACAAGCAAGAAGCTGGTGAATGAGGAGCTGAATATCAGCTTCAGAAAGAATATGAGGTAGACTTCAGCCTCTGTAGTTATAATACTGGTCGTGTTTGTAGTAGAGAGATTTAAGATATCAAAATATCCGATCTGGAGTTTTATGCATGGGGGCTGCTAAAAATACCCACTACGGTAAAACATTTTAGAGTTCCTTCTAGTCACTGTGTGTGGCAGCCTCTGTTGGAAGATGACCTGGTCTTAGCTTTAGTTGAAGCCTCCTCATGTCAATGCCATACTCTCTACATCTTGAGTCATCATTTGATTACTGGCATAGGATCCCGAGCATGACTTTGTTGTGTTACTCAATGTGCTAGTGCTAATGAAGTCCCTATGTAGGTCCCTATACAGTCACTATGTAGGAAGTGGTAACTTGGATGGTGGAGTGTCCCCCGACTTTTAACCGGCAGTGCAACCATGCCTATTATAGAGCAGAGGAAAAATGAGCCTCAGACAGAAAGAGGACGAGAGACGGAATAAGTAAAAGATGGGAAAGGAAAGAAGGATAGACAGGCAGAGGGAGGCAGAGCGACTACAGTGGAAGCCAAAGCTGCAATCAGTCTCGAAACACGAGTTGACACCAACAAAAGCCATTGTGAGACACTTAAGAACCATAAAGGAACTGTTTCTACGAAAAAAGAGCAGCAGAACTGCAAATTAACTTCATGGGAAGCTGAAGACGCCCATCATTTATTCCTCTCTTTGAAGAGGGGCTGGGAGAAAGGCGGCTGATTTTGAAAGCTTTGTTTCGGAAACTTTCCTCCAGAAATCTGCGTACTTTGAAGAGTTAGCTAGATACATTCGGCTAAGCTTTGTGCCGCTTCCCGGAAGCCTGTTTAACCTCCTTGCATGGTAGCCATGAAACGCAATCCCAGCCTGTTCCGGAGGGCAGTCAGGTTTTGCATGGGCGTTAGTTTATTGATTATGTTGATGGGTAGTTTGATGGACGATTGGCAGACCCAGATGTGAACTGGATTTATATCCTTGTAGCTGAATTTGAGATTTGTAAGTCATGGTATTATGTTTGTATTGTGCTGTCTGTTCTGTTTTGGCATGTGGCGTTACTGGGGCAAGATGTGAAGCTCCACTGTAAGCCCTCATTGCTCACTATCAGCTCAATACCACATTTCACACACAGAGAGCCAACAGGGGTTCACACAGAAACCACAGATATTTAATTGGATTGTTTACATAAATAAAAAAGCAGCACTGCACCACAGTTTAAATACGAGAGAGCACTCTGAGCCCCGCCTCCAGCTGGACGATATATAGAACCTGGCTGGTCTTGTCCTTCATGTGCATGCACGTCACTCAGGAATATGGCTGCTGCTGATTACGCTTGGGACTTAGATAGTTTCTATGTACAGTATGATGTTTATGCAGGAGTCGGAATCCAGCACAACTCCGGCAAAGGCATCACTAGATGAGAAATGATCATGTCGGCTTGTGAGGTAGTCTAATAGTATGGGAGGTTCAAGTGTTCAAAACCTATTTGGTGGGAAGAGGGCCAAAGACTGACCAAACATTCCGGTGTGAGATGATTTTTTTCCCATGCCTGCACCTGAAGTGGGATTGGCATCCGGAACCTTTGGCATCTGGATGAACTGGAAAACTCCAAGGTTACAGACCACATCACAGTCTTGAGCCCTAAAAGCCAGGCTGAGTTTTATTTTCCAGACTCCAGGCTCAGTCATTTTCCCTTTGTCTCTTCCTGGCTTCCTCCTTCCTCGGCCATGATGTCCATGCTGGGAATACCGAGCTAGCTTTGTCTTATAGCTAGCTGTACAGACCCAGGGTTGGTGGTGCATGATGTGGTGGTCTAGAGCGTTACACAGTTCTCACTAAGGGTTCTTGTGCACGCTCCTCCAAAGGTGCATAGCGCAATAGCAGGCATTCCGGGCACGGAGTGGGAATGACAGAGACGGCATTCTCCGGGTACCATCAAAATGTAGCTGAAGCTGTTTTTTTGAGACAAGATCATTACATAACGTGTGTATAACTAAGTCAGCTCTACAAGCAGAATGACCACTAGGGGGCCTGGGGGGGCTACCATGAGCCGAAGGACTTGACACAAGTTTAGAGTTATTGCATAGACCCTACATAATTACTGGGTAAGTGTAATTCTGTGTGAACAGATTCCGGTCGGCACACGAACAGACTCATCGCACAAGCGTGAGAGGAAGCATTTCAAAGGAGGTCTGAGTCAGTAAACAGTCATCCCAGGGCTTGAGGAATTGATCTGAGCTGAGAGCGAGAGAGAAACTGAGAGAGAGAGAGAGAGAGGGGAGAGCTACTCTCGCTCACAGCCTCCGACTCCAGCTCCGGGTTTTCCGTCCATCCGTGCATCAGTAGATCAGTTGGTGTGTATGCGCGTGTGTGTGTGTGGCTGCGCGTGTGCCTCCTGCGCTCTGCTCTGCTGCAGTGGAGCCTCAGACGCCGAGCCGATAGCTACTCCTCCGCGGAGGGCGCCTCATCCTCCCTCGTTTTTCTTTTTTTTTCTGCTTTCCGTTCCTTTTTCGCTCACTACTGGGAAAGGCGAGGGGGGGGGCGGCCCAGATGAAAGAGGGGAGGGTAAAAGAGTAAGAAGTGGAGGGAACCCGAGAAAAGATAGTAGAGAGAAAGGGAAAAACCCATCCACACCCATGACTGCGTGGCTGGCTGTCATCGAACTGGCGAAACGCGAACGGACCCACATGTCACCCCTGAGGAACCCCACGGACAGGTGAGTGCCTGCTGGAGCTCGGCGTCTTTTCTCCCCTGGCTAAAGCTCATTAGGATTGAGGACACAGACCCTCACTCAGACCACGGGCTGAGGTGCCTCTCGGCTCCTCTGGCTTTCTCAGAGTTGGCTTGGAGTGACCATCTACAAGCTAGCCAGGTATAAGACTTGTGCATGTGGGATTTGTGACTGTTGTGAGGATGTGAGGTGTCAACATGAGACTCCGGAGGCTGGTTCTGTTTCCTGGTGGTGCTCACGATCTTCAGTTCGGGAACCAGTACCCTGCAAAGTCCACTTTGAGAGCGTAGTGGTCAGTTTGGCCAGTCTGAGCCGTCCTATCTTGTAGGGATTGTGACGGTGACCTAAGGCTTTTCCTGAGAATGAGAACTCCAGGGGAAAACATGCTGCATGGTCTAACATGGGGGGGTTTCCTCAATGGATCCACATGGGGCAGCTGGTCATTTAACAGCAGCAGAGCAAGTGTGCTGGGCAAACAGTGAGGAGAGCGCTGTCCACAGAAGTGGGTGCGATTGCCAATGCAGCGCTTTCTGAGCGAGTGTGTGTGTGCGTGGGCAACCCGATTCATGCATTGTGCAGCCGGGCTTTGATTTATACTGTACTCCCTTTAACAGCTGTTCAGGTTTGCGTGTGCTGACCAGCTGCGTGTGTCGGTACCACAAGGGTCAGTGCCTACTTTTGATTGAGGATTTTGCACTGTGGTATGCTAAGGTCACTCACTAATAGTCAAAGTGATGAAGTGGAGTGGTCTACGTGCGGTGTAGCTGGACGTGCTCCTGGTCATTGCCTTCAGTGTATTTACAGCCCCTTCTGGCATTGCACCTCCATGCATTAGTGCGAGAGAGAGAGAGAGAGAGAGAGAGAGAGAGAGAGTGCACTGCAGGTCTAAACACTTGCTTTCTCTCTGCAGTGCATCCCCCCCACCCCTCACTCCTTATCCAGTGTCTCTCTTCCACACACACACAGCCATTAACACTGTCCCCCTAACAGCATGTGACTGGTATAAGCAATGACGAAATGTTTTCCTGGAGAATCCCAAACACCCCCCACCCCACCCCACCCTGCCACCTTCATATTAGATCAGTAATGCCTTCAATAACCGGTCACTCTGAAGACCCCAATGTCCTGAAACCAACTGGCTGATATCACTGATATTACTTCCCTTCCTTTCAGCAACTACAAACCAAGGAAACACCAAAACATGTTTAACCAAGACTCGGCATACACAGTGCCAGAAACCACACGAGCAAGTCTGTCTGAGATTACCTAACACCTATACGCAGTTTGTGGCAGCGTGTGTGCTTATTTTTGGATATCGGCATCTGTTACTTGTTAGCTAAGTTGGCCTGGTAACTCCAGTGTTACCAGTGTTACCAGTGTTACCAGTGTTACCTCCAATTAATTCGTTTCAGTTCAGTTTAATTCAGCTTTATTAATACAGCTTTATTAACACTGTCATGCTACTAACCCAGTAGAGCAGAGACACAATACAATATGTGAAATAACAGTCATACAGATATGCAAGATGTGCAGGAGCAGTAACTGTGCGGCAGAATGATCCTAGAACTAAGGTGCAGACAGCAGTTAGTATATGTGGTAGAGCGAAACGCAGCTTAGTGTTAAGTGTACATGTTGGAAAGTACAGTGTGTTGAGGTGGCCATGTGTGCAAATAACTAATTAAGTATGTGGTTGTAAACAATATATATATATATATATATCGTCGCTGTCCAATGAAAAACACGTATCTCAATTTTTGTTCATTTTGACTTTTATGCATCATTTGAAAACAGCCGCTGCCGTTTACACACTGTGAGATTTGCATGATGAATGGATCAACTGAAATGGCCCAGGAGTGCTCGGAAGGACGTCTGGTTCCATTGACTTACATTAAAATCGAATGAGGTTTTTGGCCTCTCCTGTAAAGTTGCCATTTTGGAGATACTTGTTTTTCTTTGGACAGCAGCGATATATATATATGAGAGAGAGAGAGAACAGTGGAAGTAATGAGCATAATAGCTAATGGCTAATGTTTAGGTAAACAGCTAAAACAGTCAAACCCTGCACTAAATCGGTGGAGAGTCCGTCTTTCTCTCCGTTCATCAAACGTGCATGTTCATGCATTTGAGGTAAACAAACCATGGCCGGTGTGCATGCTTGTTGTAATGGCGATTCTAAAGTCTGTTGGGTCCCTAGCCAAAAATTCACCGGAGGCTCCTCCAACCAGCATTCGTTACCATTATGTTATAATTAATATGACCATGCAAATAATGCATACATGCAAATTTCAAAAGTACACATTAAGGATACTTTCAAAATATCAATATAAAATATCAATAATATAAATAAATATAATAAATAACTGTCAAACCTCTCAACAATAGAAAAAGACCCTCTGGGCCCCCCCTGGCCTGGGACCCAAGCTTGGTGTGCCTGCCCTGCCTGGTGGCAAGTTTTAGAACGACATTGAAGTAATATAGTGTATATGTTATACGAGATCATTGGGCATTTATTATATTCATACACTGCTATGCACTTACTGTAAACTGACTGGCTGCTCGCGTCCTTCCTCCGGCATGACGAAAAACAGCTCTGACATAAACTTTATAGCTCAGCCTATTTGTGATGTGGTGAAACCTTCGATGCATCCGACCGCGAAGGGTGTTTATGTGCTGCTTCCCAGTAGGAAATTCAGTTCACCGATAAACCTGAGACCACAATGTAGTAGTAGTAGTAGCAGTACTGTTAAATAATTAGGATAGATAGATATACAAGAAATATATACAGGAAATACAAGAAATACAGATATAACGGTAGACTGTAGAAAAGACTGAATTAACATAATAAACGTGCATATATTGGTATTAAAGTATGTCCAGGAGAGTGTCCAGGGGTTTAACTGTACAGGATATACAGTAGAGTGTCCAGGAGTGCAGATGTACAGGATATACAGTAAAGTGTCCAGAGTGTCCAGGAGCGCAGATGTACAGGATATACAGTAGAGTGTCCAGAAGTTGATATGTACAGTATATACAGTAAAGTGTCCAGGAGTTGAGATGTACAGGATATACAGTAGAGTGTCCAGAGTGTCCAGGAGCGCAGATGTACAGGATATACAGTAGAGTGTCCAGGAGTTTAAATGTACAGTATATACAGTAAAGTGTCCAGGAGTTGAGATGTACAGGATATACAGTAAAGTGTCCAGAGTGTCCAGGAGTGCAGATGTACAGGATATACAGTAGAGTGTCCAGAGTGTCCAGGAGTGCAGATGTACAGGATATACAGTAGAGTGTCCAGGAGTGCAGATGTACAGGATATACAGTAGAGTGTCCAGAGTGTCCAGGAGCGCAGATGTACAGGATATACAGTAGAGTGTCCAGAAGTTGATATGTACAGTATATACAGTAAAGTGTCCAGGAGTTGAGATGTACAGGATATACAGTAGAGTGTCCAGAGTGTCCAGGAGCGCCTATGTACAGGATATACAGTGGAGTGTCCAGGAGTTTAAATGTACAGTATATACAGTAAGGTGTCCAGGAGTTGAGATGTACAGGATATACTGTAAAGTGTCCAGAGTGTCCAGGAGTGCAGATGTACAGGATATACAGTAGAGTGTCCAGAGTGTCCAGGAGTGCAGATGTACAGGATATACAGTAGAGTGTCCAGAGTGTCCAGGAGTGCAGATGTACAGGATATACAGTAAAGTGTCCAGAGTGTCCAGAAGTGCAGATGTACAGTATATACAGTAATTAGCCAAGTTTATAACTGAGTAAGCTGTATTTACTCTTTAATGTCACGTTTAAATGATTTATTATAAATATAAAAGTCATACTGTGATCACCTGCATCAGTGCAATGCTGCATTCAAACTGAGAGTCTTACATAATTAGGACATTTCCGTAGCAGCAGCATTTACAACCTAGTCCAAAACACACCGCCAAAATAAAACTATGCGTTGGCCAGTTGCCAATTAATAGCGAAATTGTCATCTTGGCTGATTCTGATCAGCACCCCTGCTGTGTCCGTGTACAGTAGTGAGCACTTGTCCTGATCGGTTCTGTGCTGTATGATGTTTGTGTACGCGGCAGTGAGAGCACAGCTGTAGGGAGTGGAGAGTAGCTGCACAGATAGCTGCGCCCGGATGGAGTCAGCCGACACAAATGAAACTTGGTGGGCAGGTTTGACACCGTGAGACATGCAAACTATTCAAGTTTCAATGGTTCAAGCAGAGATGGGCCTTACCTCTGTACCTGACTGACCCAACATGCACGACTGCGGCTAGTCAGTGAGCAGTGATGCCTCTATGAGTCATCCTGTTAGTGCCAGCGTCACCGACAGACGGTTATGCCAACCAGGACTACACAGACCGTTACAACCCCACCACGTCAACGGCGCCGAAGACTGCAATGGTGTCGTGCCAGACTGTCATGGAGTGACTCCGAATGGCAGTGGGTCATCTTCACTGACGAGTCCCGCTTTTGTCTTGGTGGAGACCACCAACGAACCCGTGTATGGAGGCACCGTGGTCAGCACCAAGATGAGCGGTTTGTTAACACGCGTCACATGTCCAGAAGGCCTGGTGTCCATCCACATCCACATGGATTAGCACAGGAGACCAGTAGGAACCTCTACAACTCCGACGCCATTCTGAGAGACAGTACTTCTGTAGGTGTAGCCTGATAAATATTCCCACACCTCCTTCTGGGTGCAGCTGTTCTTTTGATCATGAGTGTATGTAGCTGTAGTGAGCGAGTATGCAGGGATGTAACTTTAGAGTGCAGGTGTGCAGTTCTATGCAGTGCTAGTGTTCGTATGTGTTGGAATTGTGTGAGGGAAATTAGCATTGTTCATTAGCATAGGTGGTGGCGAGGTGGGTGGTTTGATTGAATCTCAGAACCCTCACATCATTTGTGTTCTACACAGCCAGAATGCACGACTACACTTGCTGTGTGAGAGTTCTGAGCGTGTGCACGAGTGGTGCTAAAGGAACAGTCAGTCAATAACGCTGACATGGCTAACAATGAATGGAAGTGAATAGTGACCGATTTGCATTATTCAAATGACATCATGCTAATTGGTGACTACAGGCTTTCATTCACTGTTAACGACATTAGCGTGTATGGGGTCCACACTGCCTATTGCCAGGAGTCCCTGGCCAGAACATCGTTTCACATTTTGCTCTCGAGAAACGCGAAGCATGTGTTTATGCCACTGCTAAATCTCAGAGAGTTACAGTCCATAAGCCGTGCTTCGTACTAGCCATGTCTCTGCATAAGAATTATCACTGCCAAAACATTTTAATGTAATTTACTGTAGGTTTATGTAAAGAATTCAACTTCTTGATACATGAAGCATTCAGAATCTTTTGTAATTCTTGACATTAGCCTTTTAACTGTACAGAAATCACAGTCATGTACATAAACTCTTAGAACACCGCAGTATGAAAGTGACATAATGCTGTATAATATCTATATACAGCGATGCATAAACTAAATTGCATATCTAACACCTGATGAACACTTGTAAGCTCTCTTTGCTGACTTTAGGTAAGGTCTATCTATCTATCTATCTATCTATCTATCTATCTATCTATCTATCTATCTATCTATCTATCTACGTATCTATCTGTCTGTCTGTCTGTCTGTCTCTCTGTCTGTCTGTCTGTCTATCTATCTATCTATCTATCTATCTATCTATCTATCTATCTATCTATCTATCTACGTATCTATCTATCTGTCTGTCTGTCTGTCTTTCTATGTATCTATCTGTCTTTCTATCTATCTATCTATCTATCTATCTATCTATCTATCTATCTATCTGTCTGTCTGTCTGTCTGTCTGTCTGTCTGTCTGTCTGTCTGTCTGTCTGTCTGTCTGTCTGTCTTTCTGTGTATCTATCTGTCTTTCTATCTATCTATCTATCTATCTATCTATCTATCTATCTATCTATCTATCTATCTATCTATCTATCTATCTATCTATCTATCTGTCTGTCTTTCTTTGTATCTATCTATGTATCTGTCTGTCTGTCTGTCTATCGAGAGAGAGAGAGCGTGAGATAGATATGTTAGACATATGCATATATATATATATGTATATATATATATATATATATATATATATATATATATATATATATATATATATATATATATATATATATAGAGAGAGAGAGAGAGAGAGAGAGAGAGAGAGAAATAAGGTGCCATGATGCTTTATGTTACTTTCATGTTACAACCTTTTAGCTGTGTGGTTATGAACTTTTATGTACAGTTATTAAGGCTTATGCTTAAGTGCTATAAAGCATTATGAATAATCTATAGATCTTTATTAATGCATGTATAATGCTTTATGGATACCTGATTCATAGAGTTAAAAAAAAAAAAACTGTTTTAATGAAAACTATGATGATTTTAGCGGCTACTGTTTTGGAGTTGGGCTCAAAACGAGCTCCAGTTGTAACTACTGAAACACATACTGAACTTTCCAGTGTTAGGATTGTTATAATATGAAAGATTATATGATTTTGTCTGAATAAAATAAGCATAATGGAGGTGTAAGGTCACTCAAAGCAAAAGGGAACGCCAGCTAAAAGTCCGAAATGAGTTTTCTCGGATGTTGCGCTCAGTGCACATCATCAGGTCTGTCCGCCCCTGATTCAGCCGTTCTAGATTTCTAGGAACAGGGAGAAGTGAATGAGAGTGTGTGTGTGTGTGTGTGTGTGTGTGTGTGTGTGTGTGTGTGTGTGTGTGTGTGTGTGTGTGTGTGTGTGTGGGGTGTACATGGTGAGCGATACCGTTGCTTGTATACCCCACGTCACGGGTGTTCAGTGAGTAGTCTCATTACAAACCACTTCCCCTGGCTCTACTGTACTGAGCGTGCGTGACAGCCGCAGAATGGACCGCTACAGTGTTGTGCATGTGCCCTTGTGGTGGTACATGTGAAGTGTCCTCTTCAGATAACCCCCTGCTGTCATTCACACCCACACCCCCCTCCCTACGCATTCACATTACCCTTTTACGATGAGCCGTGCTGAACTGCGAATGCTGCTGCGTGTCAGCTCCTCTCGGCTGCATAATGAAAAAGGCTAATCAAAAGAATCCATAAACGAATCAGACTGACCCAGGCCGACTTCAAGGGAACCATTAGTTAATCAGAGGAGCTTGGGAGTTCACACAAAAGGCACAAAGAGTTCAACTTCTAATGATGTTAATAAGCGCTAGTAAGCGAGAACAAACAGACTTGGGAACCTTTAGCCATTAAAGAGACATTCATCTAAATATTCTATTTGAAATATTCTATTTAGGAAATTTACTTTATACAGTGTCTAACTTATTCCCTTAGTCCAAATGATCTAGTCAGTCAGTCAATATATTCTTGGTGTCAACAGTTTGCTCCTTTAAGTTAAGCTTTCAAGATGGCTGCTAATATTTTTTAGCTATGCTGTATACTTTTGGTTATTTTTATAGATTAGAGTCTAGATTCATAGATATTCCAAAACCAAAAGTAAACCTGTTGGGAGAATACTTGACATGGTTTGCGGCGAACGTGTGAAGATTTGGGAATGTACTTAGCATGATACTAACTAGTACAGTTCCTTTTGGAAAGCTTCTTGAATTGGCGGCCATCTTTGCAAAGCCATGTACAGCCATACAAGACCAAAGTCCATTCTCTTTAAATGGGGAGAGATGCAAATATAAAAAATCTAAAGGTCAAATTGCCATTTTAGAAACTTTTAAATTTGCAGATTAAAAATAATATTGTTTCAGACTGTGGGGGGCTCTGTTGGAAGAATACCTGACACTGTTTGAGGCGAATGTGTGAAGATTTGGGATGGAATTAGCATGATACTAACTGGCACAGTCCTTATTGGAAAGCCTCTTTACTTGGCGGCCATTTTTGCAAAGCCATGAAACAGTTATATCCAGCCATACAAGACTGAACTCTAGTCTCTTCGAATGGGAGAGACCAAAATACTAAAAATCTGGTCAAATTGGGGTTTCAAAATCTTGCTAATATTGTTTGAGACTGTGCTGGAGCTCTGCTGGGAGAATACCTGACAATTTGACGGTTTGAGGCGAATGTGTGAAGATTTGGGAATGTACTTAGCATGATGCTAACTAGTACAGCCCTTATTGGAAAATCTCTTCACTTGGCGGCCATCTTTGCAAAGCCGCCGGACAGTTATGTCCAGCCATACAAGACCAAACTCCAGTCTCTTTAAATGGGGAGAGAAACAAATATAGAAAATCTAGAGGTCAAATTGCCATTTTAGAAACTTTTGAATGTGCAAATTAAAAATACTATTGTTTGAGACTGTGCTCAGGCTCTGTTGGAAGAATACCTGACACTGTTTGAGGCTAATGTGTGAAGATTTGGGAATGCACTTAGCATGATACTAACTGGCACAGTCCTTATTGGAAAGCCTCTTTACTTGGCGGCCATCTTTGCAAAGCCATGAAACAGTTATATCCAGCCATACAAGACCAGACTCCAGTATCTTCGAATAGGAGAGACCAAAATACTAAAAATCTGGTCAAATTGGGGTTTCAAAATCTTGCTAATATTGTTTGAGACTGTGCTGAAGCTCTGCTGGGAGAATACCTGACAGTTTGACGGTTTGAGGCGAATGTGTGAAGATCTGGGAATGTACTTAGCAGGAAGCTAACTGGTACAGCCCTTATAGGAAAACCTCTTCACTTGGCGGCCATCTTTGCAAAGCCGTCGGACAGTTATGTCCAGTCATACAAGACCAAACTCTATTGTCTTTAAATGGGGAGAGACGCAAATATAGAAAATCTAAAGGTCAAATTGCCGTTTTGGAAACTTTTGAATGTGCAAATTAAAAATAATATTGTTTGAGACTGTGGGGGGCTCTGTTGGGACAATACCTGACACTGAGGCTAATGTGAGAAGATTTGGGAATGCACTTAGCATGATACTAACTGGTACAGTCCTTCTTGGAAAGCCTCTTTACCATACCAGACCAGACTCCAGTCTCTTTGAATGGGAGAGACCAAAATACTAAAAATCTGGTCAAGTTCACGTTTCAAAATCTTGCTAATGTTGTTTGGGAATGTACTTAGCATGATGCTAGCTGGTACAGCCCTTATAGGAAAACCTCCTCACTTGGCGGCCATCTTTGCAAAGCCACCCGACAGTTATGTCAAGCCATACCAGACCAAACTCCATTCTCTTTAAATGGGGAGAGACACAAATATAGAAAATCTAAAGGTCAAATTGCCATTTTAGAAACTTTTGAATTTGAAGATTAAAAATACTATTGTTTGAGACTGTGCTCGGGCTCTGTTGGGACAATACCTGACACGGTTTGTTGTTGCGAATGTACTTAGCATGATACTAACTGGTACAGTCCTTTCACTTGGCGGCCATCTTGGCAAAGCCACTAAACAGTTATGTCCAGCCATACAAGACCAGACCCCAGTTTCAAGGTCAATTTGTTGTTTCCAGAAAATAACTGACAATAAACTCATAGAGTTTGTAGTGTTTGGTTCAATAATGCAGTGTTTGTTCGAGTATGTATGTTCCTCATTAGCAAGTCAACCTTTTTGTTGACCATGTAATCAGGTAAGGGACATTTTCCATAAACCAAAGCAAAGTTCCCAAGTGACCACTCAACAACTGACCACTCCCTTCATTTATAACGGTCTTCATTCTTGGTATACATGCCATAAGCCATCCATTTTGGTAAGCTACATTAGCCTTATTAAAAAGCGCTAGTGCCAGAAATGACATGTGACGGCTCAAGGAAAGCTCCTAATGTTAAATCCGTTTGGGGATCCGTGTTATCAAAAAATAAACATGTCTTAGGAAGAGAAGTCTATAAATTGCTATAAGAAGGTTTTTTTTTTAAGGAAAGCTGGGAATTTTCAGGAGAACATGGACAGCAGTGTTCATCTCATGTTCATTTGCATTAGCGTTGATGATGGTTCATGCATAGGATGAGTAATAAGCCTGGAAAGGTTATGCGGAAAGCATTACTGAACATGCATGTCAGATTCATCTGCCTCCATGCTTGAGGCGTTTCACCAACACAGCTGTAGCCAGCTGGAAACGTGACCGTGCGCTGACCTGTCCTGCACTGGTGAGTCAGCATTTATTCCACCCAAGCCGAGTCTCTGCGCTCTTTCAGCCGCACCAAGATGATCGAACGGCTCCAAATGACCCTTTTCTTATGGTGTCATTCGTCACGGTCATCATGGGTCACCGACAGCTTGATTGGAGCTTCCTTATAGTGAAAACCTTCTCGCTTGGCGGCCCATCTTGGCAAAAGCCACTTGTGTAGTCAAGCCATACTTGATATCTGAAACGTCCATTCTCTTTAAAATGCTGAGAGAAGAGTCACAAATCCTAGAAATCTAAAGGTCAAATTGCCATTTTAGCCTTTTGAATTTGAGATTAAATGGATTATTCCTTGAGACTGCTCGGGCTCTGTAAACAATACCAAATGACACTTAATGTTGTGGAATGTCAGCATGACGTTGAACTGGTACAGTCCTTTCACTTGGCGGCCATCTTGGCAAAGCCACTAAACAGTTATGTCCAGCCATACAAGACCAGAGCCAGTTTCAAAGTTCAATTTGTTGGGAAAAAACTGACACATAAACGTAGGAGTTTGTAGGCTGTGGTTCTGAATGCAGTGTTGTTCGAGTCTTATGTTCCTCATTAGCTAGTCACCTGTACGAACCATGAATCAGTGAAGGGATTTTTCAATAAACGAAAAGTAAAGTTCCGGTGTGACCACTTGAAAACTGACGTCCCTAGATCAACATATCGGCTAGTGTTTTAAGCATCATGCGGTAGCTGTTAGTTATAGCGCTAGTGCAGAAGGAGATGTGACGGCTAAGGAAGCTCTAATAAAATCGTTGGGGATCCGTGTTATCATTCCAAAAGTCTTAGGAAGACCCTAAGTCTATAAAATTGCTAAGATGAAGGACTCGGAAAGCTGGGAATTGTTCAGGAGAACTCTGTAGCACTGTGTTTGTCAGGAAATGTGCTATGAGCGTGAGACACTCTCGCCTAGTGGTAGTTATAGTATCTGGACAGGGTTATACTGAAAGCAGTACTTTGTCTGATTCATACATATGCTATAGGCGTTCACCAACACAGCTCTCCAGCTAGTGTTTTTGCGTATCTGTGGTGTTAAACTGGGTTTGTCTGATTAGTCTCGTACGCTAAATCAGCCGCAACAAGTCGAAAACGGGCTCCAATATGGCCTAGTGTTTTATCGGATATCCGTCACGGTTATCTATGGGTTTCTGTCTGCATTACTGCTATATAGACGATTGCTCTCGTGGCTGATGTCTTTATGTGTCCTCGGCTTACTGACGATTTCTCTGATTATGGCTACCTACAGCACTCTCGGCTAGTGTGATTTTCTAGGAAGAGAATAGTAAAAAATTTGGTGGTTACTACGTGTTGGTCCCTGACGTTACGTTGAGGGTAGGTGGGTCTAGTGTTGTTGGTTTACCTGTGTATCCAAACTGTGTACTGTTTTTGTCTGATTACTGCTATTGGACAACGTTGCTCCTCGGGCTGTAGATGTTTTTGTATCTGTGCGGGTTATACTAGTGGGTTTATCTGATTACTGCCTGATACTGCTACTCTCGGCTAGTGTTTTTGTATCTGTGGTTACTGGGTTTGTCTGATTACTGCTATACGTCACTCTCGGCTAGTGTTTTTGTATCCACGGTTACTAGGTTTATCTGATTACTGCTATATGATGCTCTCGGTTAGTGTTTTTGTATCCGCGGTTACTGGATTTATCTGATTACTGCTATACGTCACTCTCGGTTAGTGTTTTTGTATCCATGGTTACTGTGTTTGTCTGATTACTCCTATATGTCACTCTCGGCTAGTGTTTTTGTATCCACGGTTACTGTTTTTGTCTGATTACTGCTATATGATGCTCTCGGCTAGTGTTTTTGTGTCCGCGGTTACTGGATTTATCTGATTATTGCAATACAGTACTCTCGGCTAGTGTTTTTGTATCCGCGGTTACTGGGTTTGTCTGATTACTGCTATACGGTTCTCTCGGCTAGTGTTTTTGTATCTGCGGTTACTGGGTTTATCCGATTACTGCTATACGATGCTCTCGGCTAGTGTTTTTGTATCCGCGGTTACTAGGTTTGTTCTGTTTATGCTCTGTCATTACTGCGGCTATATGATGTATACTGGTAAGTCCGTGTCTGATTAGCTGTATAATCCTGCTAGTGTTTTTGTATCTGCCACAAGTTACTGGATATTTGTTACTGCTATATTATATAAGTGTTATTGTATCCGCTGGTTACTGCGGTTTGTCTGATTCTTATAAGTTCACTCTCGCTATAGTGACCTGGTGTATCCACGGAATTAGTGTTTTTGTAATATCCTCTTGTTGGGCTAGTTACGGGTTTGTCTGAAGAATTTACTCTGCTATAAGCTCACTCCTCATGGGGCTAGTGTTTTTTGTACCGCATGGTTACTGGTTTGTCTGATTACTCCTGGGCTATATAATGCTCACTCTCGCTGGTGTCTTTTAGTATCCATGGTTACTGTGTTTGTCTGATTACTCCTATAAGTCACTCTCGGTTAGTGTTTTTGTATCCACGGTTACTGGGTTTGTCTGATTACTGCTATACAGTCATCTCGGCTAGTGTTTTTGTATCCGTGGTTACTGTGTTTGTCTGATTACTGCTATAAAGTCTCTCAGGGTTAGAGTGTTTTTTTTTGTATCCGCGGTTCGGACTAAAAAGGTTTATGTCTGATTGACTGGCTACTCATCTCGGCTAGTGTTTTTGTATCCGTGGTATAACCTGCTAAAAGCTTCTCTCTGCTATTTCCATAACTGATCAGCCTTTACAGGAGTGGGGGGGGGAGGCCAAATAAGTTCTTCGATGGAACCGACCATACTTTTTTTTTTCAAAAGCAATGGATCTTTACTTTTTTTTTCAGCGTTTAGACTGTTGTTTGGTTGGCCATTAATCCATCTTAAGTTTTGCGTATCACGTTCGACAATATAAACCACAGCTGTCGTGCTCAAATGACCCACAAAATTAAAAATCCACAAAAATGTTGTTGCTTTCTTTCTGGACAGCAAACGACTGGATATGCTTCCTGAGGTCCTTTAAAACTCGAGACCACATTTCTTTCGTACCAGTATACATTTGTCATAATCTGCGAAATGAGCCATCACATCCACCCAATTAAAATGATTACCACTGCTAATGGAGGACTCCATCAACTCTAACTTCTCTTATCAGTGTGATTAGAAGCAATGAAAAATGCAGCTCACTATTGTTTGAGACAGTGCTGGGGCTCAAGAAGGAGCAACACACCTCACAATCAGTACATTGGTTAAAGTGGGGGTTTGATTGGTCAGTGTTGAAGATATTACAGTGTCCCTCTGGTGGCTTATGAGAGGCACAGCAGACTTAATGTTGTAAATAGGCTCAATGTGTCAATGTGCGTTTTTAAGGTGGTAGTAACTTTATACTCCTGCAGATGGCGCTGCATGAGGATGGTGGGGTTATAAATCCCTGCAGAGTGTGAGCGACGGATCCATAGACTGGGAAGAGGTGCTACAGTGCAGGGAATGTCTCATTCCATGTGTGGAAAATGGCTCCAGAGCAGATGTTAATGATTGGCTAAATAGAATGATTGGGCATTTGGGCGTGGCCAAAGACCATAGTGTGAAGGAAGTAGCTGATTCTGCAGGTGTATGGAAGTGTACGCTCATACAGGTCTACCAGCAGTGGCTAAAATCCCAGTCTACAGGAAATTCTTCTCGGAATTGTGCCAGGGAAGGCATCCACCAAATCTAGCACAACTGTGCAATTCTTTGTTGTAGGAGCGACTGAACATTGATGTGGCCTACATCCAGAAACTTGTCGAGTCCATGCCAACCGTTTTTGTCCAGTGTCGAGTTGCCAGGTGGTTAGATGGA